>PITA01015796.1:0-48773 GCA_004023965.1 Spilogale gracilis | reverse complement strand
CTAAAGAAAAAAAAAAAAAAGAATGAAAGGAAATACTAGTAAAAGCAATAACAGAAGTGCCACTTGTCCCTGTCTCTGACACAAACAACACACACATATCAAGCCCTAAGAACTGAAAATAAGAGCTTTTTTTTTTTTTTATTGTTACTTAAATTTTTTTTCCAGTGTTCCAAGATTCATTTCCCATTCCTAGCTTTAACATAACTCAGTGGGTTAGGTGATTGACCAAGGTGATTGACCAATTCTCTTGAATGGAAAAGAGTCATAGTAGTTTCTCAAAATCTTTCACTCATTGGGAAAAATCAAATCTTACTTTTTCTAGAGTTTGTTCCCAACTGTGCAGATAGCCACTCCTCAGTATTAACTCTGCTTTGGTCAAGCTAATCTTTTTTCACAAGATCCTCACAACATTCTCTCTCTCTTTTTTTAACATTCTCTTTTTTAACAGTCAGTTATGCTATACCCCTTCTCCAGAGTCTTTTTCACTACTCAAGTGCAATCAGATGCATAGTAGGTCTTGAAGAAATCCTTCTAAAAGTTGTACATATTTTCAATGATGTATCCTTACTAGACGTAATTATTACCAATACATAGATTTTATCATATAGAACAGAAAAGAAAAAAATAACTTACCTGGCAACACTAAAACCATAGTAGGCCATCCAGAGGACCCTGAAAATTTCTTTAATTCTATCCAGGAATTGAGATTTTCATGAACAGATGTCAATTTTGGCCCATATCCTGAATTCTGAACAGTTCTAACAGGAATCAACAAACGAAGGACATCTTCTGACTGTGCAGTGCCACACTGGGGGTCAAACTCGATTGTTATCCACCGTACACATTCTGGGAATGTCACCTGAGATCAAGAGGACACTTTTTAAAGAATATTTGATTTTTGTTTTTTTTCCTATTTTAGAAAAAGAACATACTGTAAAAATGCTTTCAACACACAGTAAACTAAATGTTAAGTAAGAAATTAATAGTTTCGGGGCGCCTGGGTGGCTCAGTTGGTTAAGTGACTGCCTTCGGCTCAGGTCATGATCCCGGAGACCTGGGATCGAGTCCCACATCAGGCTCCCTGCTCGGCGGGAAGCCTGCTTCTCCCTCTCTCACTCCCCCTGCTTGTGTTCCCTCTCTGGCTGTGTTTCTCTCTGTCAAATAAATAAAATCTTAAAAAAAAATTAATTAATAGTTTCAATATGAAAAATCAAAGTATTAATGTTTAGTATCAATTGTCCCAACTCCCCACTTGCAATATCTTCCGCTTTCTACATAATACTTGGTTGATATTACATTAATAGTGTTTATAAGTATACACTGATAATACTTACAAAATATTACAAGGCTGTTTAATTTCCATAAACACTGAGCTATCTATTTTCTTGTGGAAGTTTATTTATATAATAAATTTTCCATCTCAGTCAGAATGCATTTAGGGAAGTAAGTAGGTAAATGAAAATATAATTTGATGAGTAAAATGTAAAGATATATTGATAGTGAATAAATCATTAAAATCTAAGGTTTTAGTCACTTTTAGTTTATCTACTATTCATAGTATGTGCTACAAATGATACTTTTCATTAGAAAAATACTTCAGAACTTCATATATTATGAGAATAAAGAAATATTAACAAAAGATGAGGGTGATGGGTGGCTCGGTTGGTTAAGCGTCCGACTCCTGCTTTCAGGTCAGGTCATAATCTCATGGTTGTGACATCAAGCCATGCAGGAGTCTGTTTCTCTCCCTCTGCTCCCCACCATGTGCACCCACAACGTGTGTTCTCTCTAATAAATACACAAATCTTAAAAAAAAAATAAACACACGATGAAAATCTAGATTTTACTATAATGTGAGTTTTTCATGACATATAACTATATGTATTTTTAAGGCCACTTCAAGTTTTGTCACCATCAAGGCAGAGAAAAATTCTGTCTTGAAAGTCAAATTACAATTAAACAGGACCATGTCAAACAGTAAACTATGAAACAGTTATATGATATGATATGAGCATTAAGAAATTTCCTAACACAAGATGGGACCAGGGAGAGAGACAAACCATAAGAGACTCTTAATCTCAGGAAACAAACTGAGGGTTGCTGGGGGGTGGGGGGAGAAGAAATAGGGTTTATGGGCTATGAAATAAATAAATAAATAAAGATAAAATAAAATCTCTATCTAAATGAAAAGCTCAACCTTGTTCACAATTACATAAATGTAAATTAAAACGTAAGTAAAATACCATTTCTCCCATTTTATTAGAGGTCCAAAATTTAATCATGTACTTTGTTGGAAAGGCTGTGAGAAAAAACAAGCACTTTCAAACATTGTTGGCAGGGACACAAAACAGTATAGCCTCTACAGAAGGGACTATCTCAACATCTAGCAAAGATATATATTCATTCACCTTCTGAATCAGTAATCCCAAATGTATGAAACATATGGCTATTCAGTCTGTATTTGTTTGACCCAGCAATCCCACTTCTAGGAATTTACTTTGAAGATATACTCTAAATATATAAATAAACAAAACCCCCCAAACATATACACAAGGTTATTCATTGCAAAAAAATTTGCAAAATACTGTAAATACCTTAAATGCTCATACATGAATAAATCATGATGTATCTTCACAGATACTAAGCAGTTATAAAAAAGAATGAGGATAATCTCTAAGTGGATCTGGGAAGGTTTCTATGCATGTTGTTATATTAAAAAAGTACAAAGTAGTGTATTCGCTGTGCTACCATTTAAAAAAAATTTTTTTTTAGATTTTATTTATTTGCTTTAGAATGAGAGAGTAAGAGAGACAGCACAGAGGGAGAGGGGGCAGCAGAATATCTGTTAAGCAGAGCGCCCAATGTGGAGTTCGATCCCAGAACCCTGAGATCATGACTTAAGCTGAAGGCAGATGCTTAACTGACTGAGCCACCCAAGTGCCCCAGTGTGCTACCATTTTCAAATAAAAAGAGAAATAAGACTATACCTATATCCATCTATCTATTTTTCAAAAAGGAACCCAAGAAAGAAACATTAGGATACTCAGTGGAATAAATGAGAAGAGGAGACGGGAAAGGGAAAGGCCTCATAATTCTGAGCATATTATTTTGTATAACTTTATTACTGGTATCACGTTACTATTTTACACATTTAAAAAACAAAATTAAATCATGTAGGATAGGGGGAAAATTCACAAAAATTAAGCATGAAAAACCAAATAGGCCCACCCTTATAGCAAAGTGATCATAAAGCAACCTGTGCATATAGATAAAAAGAACTACTCCAAGTAACTTCTGAATGTAGTATTTTGTTATATGTCAGTGGGATATATTCTAAAGACAAACATTTTGCAAGGAAATTGTTTTTTTTACAGTGACATATAAATGGGATAGGCATAAAGAAAAGACCCTTATGATGTTGACTGGCATTAAAAAGGAGTGCTCAAAAACTGATAAAAACATAGTAAAAGGACACAGAATCCAGCTTGAATAAACTTTGACCAAATCAATTAAAATTTCAGCATAAATATGAATAATGACAGCAAAGGATTATAACACTAAACAAAAAGAAAATTTTTAAACATGTACTGATATAAACACATAAATGAATGGATGGATATTTAAAAGTGGAGGGGATGGGACAACTGTCTTTTACAGTAGAACACCAAATGGAAGGAATAACAGAATTAGAAAGCTACCATTAGAAACTATTATAGGAACAAGTGATTTGGGTAAGAATCACCAATAGATACTAAAAGCCCTCAGTAAAATTTGTTAGGGAATGATATTTTTTTACATAGTCTCTAGCTATCAACCCATAACATTTTCTTTTTTTTTCTCAAAAATTTTATTTATTTATTTGACAGTGTAAGAGAGAGAGAGAGAGAGCACAAGCAAGGCAAGTGATAGAGGGAGAAGCAGACTCCCCATTGAGCAGGGAGGCTGATGCGGGGCTTGATCCCAGAGCCCCGAGCCAAAGGCAGATGCTTAACTGACTAAGCCACCCGGGTGCCCCTACCTATAAACATTTTCTTTCAAAGGGGAAAAGAAGAGGCTTTTTTCGTGGAGAAACTTGCCAAATAGCCTCTTAATCAGTGGCAAGTACTTCCTGATGGGATACGCTGAAAAGAATATATTATCACTTACAAAGTGTTGCAGCCCAAAACACTTAACCTGAGTTTAATCATTAGAAAACAATCAATCAAGTCCAAATAAAAGGAAACTTTCATAAAACCACTGACTGTACTCTTCATAAAAGCCAATGTCCTGAAAGACAAGGAAAGCCTGAGGTGCTGTTTCAGACCACTGTTTCAGACCAAAGGAGACAGAGAAGACCTCACAATCAAATGCAATGGATGAGCCCTGCTGGAACCCAGATCTGGGCTTAGAAAAATGTTATAAATGCTGTTGTTGGGGCAACTGGCAACATGTTTAGTTTATAACATGATATAATATTACTATTTATTATGATAATATAGCATCAATGTTAAATTTTCTAAATCTGATTAGTGTATTGTTGCTATACAGAAAAACCACTGTTCTTAGGAATAAGGTCCTGATGTTTGCAACTTACTCTTAAATGGTTCAGCAGTAACAAATCCAGATAAATAAATACAACAAATGCAGCAAAATGTTAACCGATGAAACTGGGTGAAGGGCGTATGGGTGAAAATTGCACAAATCTTACTTTTTCCTACAGGTTTGAAATTTTTTGAAATAAAAGTTGAAACACATGGGGAATGAATATAAACAAAGAACTGCATCTGTGTATGGGACTATGCTTACATTAAAAAGCAATGGAAGGAGAAACTACAAAATTTTAATAAAATGAAATGTTACCTATGCCAGGGAAGTAGGAAACAGAGCGAAGGAACAGAGATAGAGCTACACTTCTCTGAATACCCTTTGCTTTATAGATTTGGGTTAGGGCAATGTAATTATTTAAGTTGTTATAAAACAAGTTATAAAAAGCTTAAAATCCTCAAAAAGAAAAAAAAAGAAATGATGCCAAATGTATGTCCAATTAGTGACATAATCATACAGAGAGGGATTATTCCAACTTACTTTAAAACACAGTAATTGACCACACCCACTTACTTTAAAGCACAGTCATTTCTTTAAATATCCTATATGGGATATATCTAACAGACAAAAGACACATAGACACATACAGCAAAGAACTGATTTTCTAATTCTAATATCCCTAGTGTCATTAGGAACAGGAATCTGGATGTAAGACAAAGATTCAAGTATAAGGTCCTGTGGACCTTAGTTTGAATTAGTATCATCAGTATAAACTTGAGGTATTTTATTAAAAAAAATACATATACACATAAATGTATCTATACAGAAATACAGACACACATATAAATATGAACCTGTGTGTATAAATACATGATTGTTTATGTGTGACTGTATGTAACAATTCTGTGTACTTTAAATATCGAGAAACAATCATCAACCCAAGAGAAATGAGCCAAATTTTCCCTGCCAAATTTTGGCCTTTAAATACCTATCACTATTAAAAGGAACTGGGGCATTTTGTAAAAATGGCTGATTTCAGATCTGAGGCAAGAGATATAAAAGATGAGCCTAGAATATCTTACACCAGCGAAGAAGGATGCTATGAATGACTACAGAGGATATGTCTAAAGGATTCAGAAGGCAAGCTGAAGAGGCTCCTATCTAACAGACATATGATCCAGCTTCTTAAATAAAATTAAAGGAAAGAAAAAAGAGTTGGAGGAGATCCTACAGATAACAAGAGACATAAGAGACATAATAAGCAATCACAATGTGTGGATCTTATCTAGATTCTAATTCAAGCAATTAAAAAAATTAATCTTATTTGGATCCTGATTTGAATAATTAAAAATGTGCACATGATGACATGAAGGAATTAGCTTTTTTGGTGTAATAATAATACAGTTAGTTTTTACGGTTCCTTATATTTAGAGATGCATAATGAAATATCTACGAATGTGCTTTAAAATCATCTAGAAAGGGACAAAGTAGGTGGGGAATAAATGAAACAGGCCTGGCCAAAAGGTGGGTAGGGCGATGGGTTAAATCGGTGATGGGAATTAAAGAGAAAACTTGTGATGAGCACTGGGTGGTATATGGAAGTGAATCACTAGATTGTATACCTGAAGCTAATGTTACGCTGTATGTTAACTAACTGGAATTTAAATTAAAACTTAAAAAAAAAAAAAAGAGCTGGTAACTACTGAATCTGGGATGATGGATGAGTAAAGTAACCATACTAGTTTGTCGTTTTATATGTTTACCATAGTCTACATAAAAAGCTGAATATTTTACAAGCCCATAAAACATATAATTAAATTGATGAAGTAGATGAGTCCTTCTTAATTTATGTGATACAACTTAAAAAGCAAGGAAGAAGGATTCTGGATACTCCATAATACTGTTTTTATAAATGTTTTATATGGTTTTTGCTTTACATTATCTATATTAGAGTCCTTAAATCCTATATTGGATATGCAAATTTTCAGAACTCAGTTTGTGGTATAAATATTACCAGGTCCAAAACTATGATTTCTAAATTTTAATGGTTATATCCACTACTATTACAATACATAATATGCAGTTTAACATTATATACTGCATTATACTTACAAAAACACACGAGAACTAGTCTCATAAATACCCCAAAACTACATGCTTTAACAATAAAAATTCTATCTTCAAACCTTTTGTGTATCTGACAGTGCCTAACCACCTGCTGATTTCTATATTTAAATACTATAAAAATTTTTACTTCTAAACAGAGGCAAAGTATCCTTTAAGATATCCTTATAAAACATCAAACCAAGTTTTAAATTCAGACTCTGCCTAGGAATTGGTGCCTACCTTGTAGTGCATCACACATGCAGGCTTATAGGGGTGCTCACTCTCTAGGACAGCATAGTGATTAGAGGTTGTACAAGCAGAAAGGCCTTGCTCAGGCTGATTTCCTGTGGTGCTATCTGTTGACTGATTAGGATTGAACGCAGGGGGCGCATACTTCTGGTTCAAAATGGCAACTGAGGGAAGTAACTGTTGGACAAGACCAAAGACTTCTACAGCCACCTAGTATAAAAAGAAACGATTAAAAGAGATAATGTAAAAATGGCTTTAAAATTATTAATTATTATAATTGTTGGCTACCCTTAATTACCAAGAACATTATTGAGAGTTCTTCTAGCTAAGTTTTTATTCAAAGAGAAATTAGTTCTATGGAAAAAAAAAGATTGACCTTAGATGTCTTTGGTGTTATATGAAAATAACCTCATCCATACTTAAATTTTAAACGCTTTTTTGGTAATCTGCTATAATTATAATTTTCCTCAATATTTACTATGTCTATTAGTTATTTAGAATCAATAGTTTATGATATTCCTTCATGTCTTGACTATTTCACAGTTGTAAAAGACTCCTGTCTTTCTACATTGCTATTCTTATCCAAAAGGAAAGACTTGGCATCAACTTCATAAATTAGAAAAATCCAAGCTAATTTAAGCTTTCTTTACATATCATAATTCTAAAATGTATTTCTCATTCCCAAATTCTTCAAATGCAAAGCTAGTAAGTAAGCATAACAATCCAGTAAATAAAACAAAGAACAGTGAGATTTAACTGATAATGTCTACCATTTAACTTGTCTAACTCTACGTGTTACTTGTAACCCAGGTACCTCAAAGATCAAAGTGTTTATAAAGGATAGATACAAAGTCTTAAAAAAAAGGGAGATATTTAAAAAAAATCATGCAGAATCACAAAATTAAATCACACACCTTGGGAATAGCAGCAGCTACTGGTCCCATGTAGGCTATGATAAGGGGAAGCAGCATGGAAAACAGACTGGAAGAGCTGAGCAGTTCTGGAATGTCATCGGCTAAAAAGGTATTAAGACTATGATTAGAAGGTGATTTCATTGTAATGTGTATATACTGTACTAAATCTATGTTCTGGTCTTTTGAGCAAAATGAAATTACAGTTGACATTGACTGAATGCTTACAAAGGACCTGGCCCTATTCTAAAGGTTATACACTTGGGCTGTCTCAACTACTCCTCACAATAAGATACCTTTTTAATTTCTGCTTTTTTACAAGACGAAACCAAGGCACACAATGTTAAGTAACTTACCCAAAATCATATACCTGTAAAATGATAAAGCCAGGATTAGAACCTACAGTAACAGCCATGATTTTAAGTCACTACAGCTGATACCACACATGGCTACAAGTGTGACATCCGGCCAGTTACTTAATTGGTAGGTGTCTCAGGTTACTCCTCTATACAAAAGAATAATGACAGTACTTCGTTATGAAGATTGAGTTAATATACGTAAAACACTTAGAACAATTCCTGTACATATTAAGCACTATAAAAATGCTTACTTACTGTTATTAAGCTATATTGCCTTCTATTTTACCAGAGAAAGCATTTTGCTGATGGACATTTTAATCATTTATCTATGAGTCTGGGAATGGTGCTGGGAAGATAAGGTGAGTCTAGACTGAGAGGACCTTTATATTAAAGGCTAATTATTCCCAAATACTTCTTTCTAGATCGGCTGTTGTGTCAAACTAGGATGCACTTATTTAAAAATAATGGTTTCTTAGCCAAACCCAAACCTCTAGTTTGGATAGGCCAAATAGTCTTTATTTTTAGAAAGTTTCCCAGGTGATTCACTAGGTCATTCCCAGGTGTGCACTAGGCTCAGGAACAAATGTTCAAAACAGTAAGACTGGGTGAGTAGCAATCAATTCTTTTGTAAATCAACTCTGCTGCCAGTGTGGAGGGTGACCAGGTAATTGGACAGTGAGATTGCTGCCAGTGTGGAGGGTGACCAGGTAAATGGACAGTGAGATTGCTGGGATGCTATCCATCCATGAGGAAAAGGACACAGGCCTGCACCATGGTAGCTTGAACTATGGAATGGACAGGGGGGTATCAACTGCAGAGTTGCCAGTGCAAGAACTCACAGAACTCAAATCAGATAAGTGAGTTTGTGTTACCCAGATCTTTGGGTGCATGGTAATATTATTACTGGAAGTACGATATATAGGAAGAAAAATACACTTAAAAGAGAAAACAAAACGCTTTTTGACTCCTAAAGGAAGGATAAAACAAAGACTCAGCTTACTGAAGAGTTTTTCTCTTACTAGGTTAATTAAGAAAATGACGGGTATCAGATAACTGCTTTTGAACACTCTAAAAAATCCTGCATATGGAGAGTACGGCTGATACAAAATGAATGTATATGCATGCACAGATCTACAATGAATAAAACACTCTGGGATTCTATAACATGGTTCCTCTCAGTAACTCTGTGTATAAGTTGGAGAATAAGGAATCTAAAATATGACTACTAAGAAAATAAAGTCTTACCATCCACAGCAAGAGCTCTGTGCAAGAGGTCTTTTGCAGCTCGAACAACAGTGCTTACCACAGAGAGAGCTCTGCTACAGTTTTTATCTTCTTCATTGGCTTTACTTAGAAGCTGGGATTGTAAATCTCCATCAAATTCACTCCTATAACAAGAGTAACACATGAAATTTTACATTAGTTAAAACATGATCTAACTCTAGTTATCATATTTACATCAGAGCTCCTCACTTAGTTATTTTACAATAAGACCAAGGACAGTCTATCTTAGGAACTGATATTTAAAGAAAGGCCTGAAATTATGTTAAAAAAAAAAAGAAAAAAATCTGAGGGAAGAGTATCCAGGCAAAAGGAACACTAAGATAAAGGTTCAGACAAGAACAAGATCAGCAAGTTCAAGGAACAGAGTGACAAGTATGACTGGAATGAAAGGAGAACGCAGGGTGACAGGAGTCAGATCATGTGAGCTTTGTACACCTCTGTGAGACCTTACATTTCATGCTGGGATGGGAAGCTGTGACAAGACTCTGAGCAAGGGTAGGACTTGACTCAGTGCACATTATCCCCCTGGCTGCACCATGCAGAACTGACTGCAGTGTGACCACAGCAAAAGGAGGGAGACTGAGTTAGAAGCTGTTATAGATACCCAGGGAGCAGTAGCGATGGTTTGGACTTAACTGTTAATTATGGGAATTAGAAAAAGTCAGATTTGGAACATTTTACTTTGTTTAATTAATTAATCAATTAATTAGAGAGAGAAAGAGCGTGTGTGGGGGGAGGGCAGAGGGTGAGGGTGAGAGAGGGTGTGGAGCCTGATGTAGGGCTCAACTGCATGATCCTGAGATTACAACCCTAGCTGAAATCAAGAGTTGGACTCTTAACCAACTGAGCCACCCAGGCACCTCTATATTTAATTAATTTTAATTTAAAGCTAAGGGTTGGTAAAGCTGGTGGGAAACATAAATATCTAAAACACTGTATTTTGTATAAGAAATAGAGTCTAGATAGCAGATGCTTCTAAGGGGTCCCCAGCTTTTTGAAATATATAACTTCTGTGCATGATATGACTTTTTAATGTACGGTTTGAGAAAGAGACTACTATTTATTATGCTATGTAACAAAAAGCTTCTCATGATTCGGTAAAAGAAGTAGAAAACTTGTATCTCAGCAGCAACAAGTCACCAGGAAGCTATTTAACAGCTACCATTTCTATTTTATTTCACATGTAGAAAGGCAGGAGAAAAATCTGTATCTATGGGAATAGCTTTGTACAAATTGCCCAGGCAGTGTTCCCAGATTTTTTATGAAGGAAAGAAAGAAAGCAGCCAGTCTCTGAAGGTGATATATAACCTTGGTGATTTAAGGCTAAGTCAGATTGAGGGTAGATACGGTGAATGGCACTCACTACCTATGATTCCAGCTAATCCACTAAAAGAAAAACTGAGATGTGGTGACAAATGTATATTCGGATTTTTTTTTTTTTACCTCAAATTGTTATCTTTCTTTTTTTGTACTGTTTTCATAAGGAATGGTTAAAGAACACATCATTATGTACTCTAGGGCTACAAGAACTAGATTCACAGACATCAAAATATACTGCAGACAGGATAACAGGATCAAGGTAACACTAGTACGTGGGTAGAGTTGATTTGACCATTAATTTTTGGTATTTTTTAAAAGAAATGAATAAATTCCATTTAAATTTGAAACTGTAGATCACAAACTATAAAAGTGACAACAAATAAAACATAGGTCCAAGACATAAAAATTTCAAATATATTAAAGAAATAAGGACAAATACATTTTAAAGCAGTCACCTTTACAATAAATACTGCATTTATGTGTTAAAATGAGATCTTTTTACACAAATTAGCACAAGAATGTGCAAGGCAGTTACACTATATACTTATAACTATGCATTTAGCATTTTTTACCTTGGTAATAAACTGTATGTGTCCTGCCACTTTAAAATAGTCCCCTTACCTCTATACACACACTTACCTATAGTAGAGTATCTGTGGAATCTGTCCTCTAGTTTGGTTTGTGCCATTACTACTCAGGCTGCATGTGCTGAATGTGAAGTTGACGCCATCAGGGCACTGAACTGTGGTCATTCCTCCATCTCCGTTGGCTGTACGGCTTCCATAGTTCCTCAAGCGCACAGCATATTTAACATTTTCCTTCACAATCAAGATGTAAAACATGTTTATAATATACAGAGGATATAAAAAAAACTGGGCAAATAAACTGAAGTTCTTTGTCATATTTACAGATGATTTGGTTAAACACATTTTAATGAATCACAAAGGAAGTAACACTGATGTTTATTATTTAAAAGAAAGTATACTAAGTACTTCACGTGCTTTAATCAAATTATTCCTTAAAATGACTTTATGAGGTAAGTACCGTTACTATTTCTATTTTTCGGATGAGGAATCTGAGGTACAGAGAGGTTAAGTAACTCACCCAAAGTCACACAGCTAATGAGTGATGGAGCCAATATTTGAATATAGGTAGTCTGATGCTAGTTCCTGCTCTTAACCACAATGTAAAGAGTATTAACCACACCAAAAGAGTTAATATACATAATCTAATATTTTTCTTTGATGGATTTAACTTCTGAAATAATTTCAAATGTGGAAAAAATAATGGTGAGTCTACTATATTTTCTTAAGAGACATTCAAAGATGGAAATACTTAGGTGGACAGAAATGGGAAAAATATTCATAAGTAAAAGCTGTCCTAAATAAGATGCACTGTGCAAGAAAACATGAGATACAGACACTGGTTCCTTATGATCTATGTATAAACTTCATAGTGGAGACTTTGTTTTTTGGTACCTAAACTCTTTTGGATAATGTCTCTGCTTAACTTACCTTATCCAAAATTCTGCTCTATAATAAAAATAATAATATACAGTTGAATTCAGTTAAGTACAATTTCATAAGGTTAAGTACAATTTCTGTTTTGTTAATTATTTACTGCTAGACAACAGTTATATGAATAAACAAGGTTAAGTACAATTTCTGTTTTGTTAATTATTTACTGCTAGACAACAGTTATATGAATAAACAACTTTTATATAGAGTAATAGTAACTTAAATAGTTAATACTCTATTAAGCTCATTTTTATTTTTAAGATTTTGCTTATTTGACAGAGAGAGGAAGCACGAGAGAGAGCAAGACAGCACAAACAGAGGGAGGGGGAATGGGAGAAGCAGGCTCCCACTGAGCAGGAAGCCCAAGGGAGGGCTTGATCCCTGGGATCATGACCTGAGCTGAAGGCAGATGCTTAACCAACTGAGCCACCCACATGCCCCAAGCCCATTTTTTTAAAAAATGAGTTTTGTCACAATGAGAGAAGGGAAGACAGAAATTCATATTTACCGAGCTTCTATACTGTGCTAGGTATGGAGGCAAGTACTTTATTCCATTATTTAATTTCATCTAAACAATACTGCAATGTAGGTACTATCCTTCCCAATCTACACGTAGGTCCCAGAGTAGCTAAATAATGACATCCAATGTCTTAGAGCTACTAGGTGGAAGAGCAGGTATCCGAAGCTACTTCTGTCTGACTCTAAAACCTAACAATACCTTCTACTGTACCAGATTTTTAAGAGATCTTTCGCAAAAGTAGAATATAAGACAGTACAATATTAGGAGTATAGTAGTGACTCTATAGTATAGTAGTGACTCACTACTCTATAGAGTAGTGACTCTATTTAAAGTATCACTTAAAGGAATACTTTTCATTACTTTTTAGTAAGCTACAGAATAATACCTTATATCTTAAAAAGAAACATAATTGAAATTACCTTTAAAGGAACAACTTTGTCAAGTCTGATTTCAGCTATATCACTGGGTGAATCATCTGTTGTATAGGTTCCTTTGACTAATTCTAGAGATGTCCATCTATGAGAATGAGTGGAATCTCCTGCATGTTCACTCTAATTAAAACAAAACAAAACCCACTGTATTCTTAATTTTGTTTTATTGTTTTTAAGCAGTTTATTTTCCTGCATATAAAATTATCCATTAGCATTTCCCCACAATACTGAAGAAAACATTTTTGGTATGCTAAACTATTCCCTTTTATCTGCTTTCCTGAGGACTCTAGAACCTAAATCATATAGATGAGCTTTTCTCATCTGATGTCTTAAAACGATTCCCACTTCATCATTAGAAGAGTGCAACTTAACTATAGAACTTAATAAAGCAGGGAAATAAATGAATTGCTAAAAAGAATCAAGATACAGAAAGATTTCTATTTATTATCAAATGATTTACATGGTACCTTTCCATCCCATTTTAATAAAGCTTTGTGAAAACTCAGATTCTTTAAATAATTTAGAGAATATAACAAGATAGGGTTTAATCAATCAGTTAGAATCTTTACTAGGATTCATCCATTAGCACTCTATAACAAAATTGCTTTAATCACTGAACAGGTAATATACCAATCCGAATATCATTCTTATTTCTTAAAAAACTACAACAGCAAAAATATACATAAAAGTTGTAATCAGGGGCTTAGCTATGTAATTTCTAGTTTTTCATTTAACATCTCCCCTGAAGTACAAAAAATATGAGGCAGAAGTGATCCAGAATGGATCAAGCAATTACGCAGAATCACTCTCTTTTAATTTCTTTCCCATCTGCCATGACTAATGACTAATCAGCTAACCCCTCAAAGGTGTGGGCAGTCTTACTATGATAATGGCAACCCACAGAGCAAGATGAACACTCTAAGAGTGTGTACTTACGTCATCAACCAATACCTCTAATTCATACTCATGAATTCCACCTCCTCCATAGACAGAAAAACCAACCACAACTATTCCAGGTTTATCTACTGAAAAACAGATCGCATCAGGGGACCCATTCCCAGTGTTCCAACTTCTTCCTTGACTTGTTTTTGTGAATCGGTTAGCGCTGGCTTTAACAGAATGGAGAGAATTAAGTCCATCAACCTAAGAGCACACAAAAGCAAAAGAAATTACATGTCAGCAGTCTGTAACAGAGCGTTAATAACACGCCTTTAACAAAACCCCCAAATTTCTAAGAAGTTCAAAAAGATAACCTACATTTGATAACGGGCTGTAAACCTTCCTAAATGTATATTCTATAGAGATTACCCAGCAATAAAACCAGATTTTACATTTACAAATCAGTATCACTTGACAGTATTTCCTTCTCTTACATATAGGAAACTATACATTTCACTTAATTTATAATGTCAGAACTATAAATCTGTAAGTAATCACAGTAGTAACATATGAATGAATTATATCACTCACTTTGAAAAGATACCAAAATTTCACCAACATTCTAGGGACCAAGAGTTCTCAAACCATGCAACACAGAGCTCTAGGAATTCTGCAGAGATGGGTAGTCAAGAAAGAAGTGGATTCAAGTTTCCCTTTGTCAGTCAGACTATCCCCCTCCTATCTGTGAGACCTGAAGATTTCATTTGCAGAAAATGTTCTATGTCTTAAGTTTGAATACCACTAATGTATGTTATAACTTGGCATTCAATATTTGAATATATATACTCAAGTACAGTCTCACGAATTACAGACTCATTAAAGAAGATCAGTGAACTTATGTTGGCTTGAAACCGATCTTTTTAATTATGGAGCCAGCTTTTGATCTAAGTTGGCTGCAAAAATCTGGGAGACCTGTAAGAGGAAAAAACTGAAGTTTATGATTTGAGCAAAAATTTCAAACTGCTCTGGGAAAGAAAGAAATATGGATGTCTAAGCCAGGGCCTTTGGAAACTTCCAGGCTTGTATATTATGCACTTGAAATTTGGGGCATTCTTTTTCACTAAAAAAAAAAAAAAAAAGTTCACAGGGAAAAACCAGATAGTACCCTTCTGAGGAAGAGCTATGCACCACAGACTTTCTCTTTCAGGATCTGGTACAGAAGTATATTATAGGCTGAATGATTAAGTGGAAAAAAAAAAAAGAACTAAACTGAAATTTTCTGATAGGAAGTTCAATGACTTCCTACGCCTAAATCAAAGCTAACAAAGAAATGAAGGAAGTTGCTTCCCAGGGTGAAATACTAAAATATGTGCAGGTACATGTAATCATTCAGAAACCCTTAAGGCTAAACTGTCACTACAAATCAGTAACGAGTACAGACTAGATGGATTAATTCAGCATAGATTCTAAAATAAATCTATGTGTAAAAAAAGAAGCAAAGCCTAGAAATTATAAAAGTAAGAGGGAAAAGATATTATTTGGCAAGCATCTGAATACATGCTAGCTATTAAACATTCATTTGAGTGATAGAGGGTATTCCACATTAGGACATAATTTTCAAAACCAATCTTCTAGCTGCTTTTTTTTGGGAAAAAATTTAGAAAACTTCACTAAATTCAGTCAAAACATTTATATAAATTGTACAACTGAGTGAGGACAGTGAAATGGTTAAAAATAATATTACTTTACAAAATGTAAAGCCCTTTCAAAGTAGTTTTCTCAAATACAGTATTTGTTCCTTTTAAAATTTTGTGGCAATGGCTGTACATCAACATGAATGTACTGAAGGCCCATTTACATATGGTCTAGGGTCAGTCAAGTGCACAGAAATAAGGTCTAAACCTTTTTACCTTCTCCATACCATGTGTTCACTATTAAGAACCCCATTTTCATCACTCATTACCTAGCAATGTGAACGATTTTTGCTTCCATTGGGACATGGCAGTGAGGTTGTGCTATGGAGCATGTAAGAGGAAAACATACAGTTTGTGTTACTGTGACATCCTAGGTAAACGTGAGAGAGAGGGAACAAGCAGGAGTAGAGAAGACGTATAAGGAAGGGAAACAACAATTTAGCTTGGAAGATTTTGTTGCTTGAAAGAAAACACAAATGGGATTAAAATTAAGTTTTGACAGAGCCAAAATATACGAAAAAAGAAACTATGTGGAACGTTTAAACATGTGATTAATCAATTCCAAAATATAACACTACCTCGGATCCCAGGGCTGATGCTGTCAGTTCACTGACAATACTGGCCAGCAATCCACAGGTGTTAGAAACCAGGTGGGAGGAGAAGAGTTCGTTTTCTCGCCTCAGGCTATTCCTGACTGGGAGCACAACAATAACCAACATTTTCTCCAGAACTTCACGGAAGCTTGTCATACCTGAGATATTCTCTTCACTCTATGATACATAAAAAAAGAAACAAGTTCCAGGATATAACTGCTTTATTTTCCTTCATGTGAGTACTCAACTGCAAATCTTATCTTTCTAGATGACATCCTTAAAATTCAGGTTTGACTCTATGTCTATAAATCCATCCAGTTGTATGTGGAATCACTGAATTTACCTTTCATTTAGAAGTTCTTTGTTCAGTTATTCTGTGTATATTAAAAGCACCACATCTTTACAAGACTTTTTTATTAGCTATGAGTCATTTTCACTTATTCTATTTAAATTCTCAATAACAATCACATATGACAGAAAAACACTCCTGTCTAAAAAGTTTTTTTATAGGACAAGATTCCAGTCTAAATTATTTCTGGTATATTTAGAGGAAAAGCAACTGAGTATATGAGCTGCCAAACTGAACAGGAGGTGAGGCAACTGAGAAATAGTTGGGCAAATAGGCAAACAGAAATACTCTGTAAAATTTGTTTTCTTTCTTTCTTTTTTTTTTTTTTTAAGATTTTATTTATGTATTTGACAGAGAGAAACACAACCAGAGAGGGAACACAAGCCGGGGGAGTGAGAAGGGGAGAAACAGGCTTCCCGCCGAGCAGGAAACCCGATGTGGGGCTCGATCCTGTGACTGAGGGATCATGACCTGAGCCAAAGGCAGTCACTTAACCAACTGAGCCACCCAGGAGCCTCTACAAATCTATTTTCTAATAAAATTCTTTCTGTACCTGTATGTAATAAAAATATGAAATTTTACTACAAATACTCCTATGCAGTTTTACATTTTTCTATTGTACTTGATTTCCTAAGAAATTCCAACCCCGGGGGGCTATAGTTCTACAAAGGTATTATATCAACTGTAAATTTTCTTCCCATTCTGCTACGGTCCTTCATTTCTGTGTGTCACAATTTTCTCATACTTCTTCTGTTGCTTCAGTCAACAGAAAATAGCTATTGTACAATAATTAGGATAACTATTCTATATTCTAACTGCTTTTCTTGGCTTTCATTTTAAAGGTTACTTCTCAACTTGATAGTATTATATATGGCTTTCTTGTGTATTTAAGTTAATTTTTCTCTATAGTGCTTTCTGATAAACCAGAAACTGTTACTACTGTGACTGTTTTAGAATGTTTATTTTAACACACCAAAATGTTACAGAAAAAAAATGTTTCAAAAATTTATTTATTTCTCTCAAATTCTACCTTGGCAATCTAAAATATTAGAATATAAACGTTTTCTTATAATATCTACAATTTTCAAGTAACAAATATTTGGAAATTCATTGCATAACCCTCACATTTTTTTATAGGTTAGGTTTCATTTAATATTTATTAAAGAAAAAATATTACAAATTTATAGGTAAACATGAGAAAATGTTCTCCCCTAATTTTAGCTCTTCTTGTGAAACACGTTTATTTGGTAAGTACCAATATAGAAAAATAAGCACCAACTTAAATATGCCCTCATTTGTGGTTTTATTGCCTCAGTATAAAAGACAGTTCAAAAAAAGACCTACCTGGCTGAGTTTCTCCATATGTGCTACCAAAAGGGGAAACCGGTGAACTAGTGTTGAGTCATTCTCTGTGCTAACTTGTTTAACAACGGATCGTAGTAGTACTTCTCCATCATATGCAATAGGGAAGATAGAAGTCAGCTTAACAGAAGTGTGGCACAGAGCTGACATAACAGCTGCAAGCAATCGGCTACTTGAGGTCTTGAAGTTTGCTTCTTGGATATCCTTTTAAAAACAGAAATATGCACTCACCAAAGAAATATGGCATCAATATGACCTACATTTTTGGGTATGTAAAAGGTAAACAACTCTTTAAATTATACCAAAATTTTCTAGGACTCATTTTAATCGTCATGTTATGAGATTTAAATATAACAATACTTTTAAAGACAACTATTCAAGTTACTTCCCAATGAAAATGGAAAAATTATTAAGTATGGTCAAGAAAAATCAGCCTCCTATTATCCAATCAACAACTTTATATATCCTCAGAATCATAGTCCTCTTCAGTACTATGCTCAAAGAATGACCTCAGAAAGGCCCCAATCAGTTTATATCTAAGGCATGCCCAGTAAAATGAACACTGAAACCACCTTCCTCTAATAAGAAATGATTTAAATTGTAATTGCTACTAATGTTAATGGAACATAATGAATAGTTATTACAATAGACATTTTGCTAAGGTCACAAAATTATGTCATAATGGTTTATTCAGAAAAATGAGTAGCATACTTGCGAATTTTTAAAAAAATTTATTTACTTATTTGAGAGAGAGAGAGTGCACACATGTGCACAGCAGTGGGGGGAGGAGCAGAGGGAAAGGAAGAAGCAGACTCCCCACTAAGCAAGGAGTCCAAGACCCTGAGATCATGACCTGAGCCTGAAGGCAGATGCTTAACCAACTGAGCCACCTAGGCACCCCAGATTTTTTAACAAAATATTAAAAACTTATCAAGGGGCACCTGGGTGGCTCAGTTGGTTAAGCCACTGCCTTCAGCTCAGGTCATGATCCCGGAGACCTGGGATCGAGTCCCACATCGGGCTCCCTGCTCGGCAGGAAGCCTGCTTCTCCCTCTCTCACTCCCCCTGCTTGTGTTCCCTCTCTGGCTGTGTTTCTCTCTGTCAAATAAATACAATCTTTAAAAAAAAAAAAAAAAAAAAAAAAAACCTTATCAAGACAAGATATCTTAATTCACAAAAACTGCCTACACATTACTTAATTCATCAAACATCTGTGTTACAAATTCAGGCTAAACGCAACATCCTATCTATTAAACCAACATTTGTTGAAGTTAGCCTGCTTGTAACCTGTTCAGTGGCAAAGAAAATTACCATATGAGACTGGACAGGTCGAGAGAGTAAGTTGTGCACTAATGCAGGCAATAATCTTGTCCTAGGAAACTGACTAGTAAATACACTACTCTGCTACTCTGCTACAGAACATGGATGAACCTGGAAGATACTATAATGAGTGAAATAAGCCAGTCACAGACAGACAAAATACTGCAGTGAACAGGAAGTATCTAAAATAGTCAAACTCACAGAAGCAGAGAACAGAATGGTTGGAGGAGGGGGAAATGGAGGGTTGGTGTTAAATGTGCATAAAGTTTCAGTCATGAAAAATGAGTAAGGGCAAGTGATCTCCTGTACAACATTATACCTGTAGTTAACAATACATTATATGCTCTAAATGTGTTAAGAGGTATCTCTCATGTTAAGTTGTTCTTGCCACATGAAATACATTTTTTTAATACCAAGAATAAATTCAGTAAGTAAATAGCTTAAAAAGTAGTAATAAAATAAAAACAAAGTTGCCTATCCAGATGTCATCACTAGACTACCTTTCAAATAGGCTGGGGTACTCTGGTGATGACAGTGAATTTTCTTAGGGGAGGAAAAGGCGCTAGAACTTCCACTGCAATGTTAAATAGAAGTGGTGAGAACAGTCACTTCGTGCTTGTTCCTGAACTTAGGGGAATATTCAATATTTCACCATTAACTATGATATTAACCGTAGCTTCTTCTATAGATATCCCTTATCCTTTATAATCCTAGACTGAAGAAGTTTCCTTAAATCCTAAGGATTGCTGAGAAATTTTCATCACTGAATAAGTGCTAATTTTGTCAAATGCTTTTTCATTATCTATTGAGAAGATTATACAATTTTCCCTGTTTATTCAGTTAATACAGTAAATTACACTGATTTCTGAAAGTTAAACTAACCTTGCATTTCTAAGAAAAACTCTACTGGGTGTGATGTATCTTTTATATTGCTGGATTTGATTTGATAATGTTGTTAAGAGCTTTTGTATCTATGTCTGAGTAATGTGTTTGCCTGTACTAATTTTTTCTTTTAATATCTTAGTCAGGTTTTGGTCTCAGGATAAGGCTAACTTGACTAAATTAGTCTCCTATATTTTCTGAAAGAGTTTATAAAAGATTGATCATTTCTTTCTTATAAGTTTAACAGAATTTCCCAATGATAATTATCTGGGTCTGGAGTTTTCTTTGTGGGAACGTTTTCGATCATCATTTTTTTTAATGGAATAAGGCAGTTCAGATTTTTCTATTACTACTGTGTCAGTGCTGGTTAAGTTGTATTTTTCAAGCTATCTGTCTACTTTACCTGAAGTTACAACTTATTAATATGAAGTTGTTCATAGTGTTCCCTTATCAGTCTGTTGGATCTACAGTGACAATCCCTGTTTCATTCTTGTTCATGGTATTTTGTGTTTTTTCTTTATCTCTTGTCTCTCAGTCAGATTTGCTAGTTTATTAATTTGGTTTTAATTTCAAAGAACCAACTTTCAATTTTGTCAATTTTCTTTATTTTTACTTTACTGGCTTCTACTCTTACCTTTATTATTTCCTTCATATTCATTACTTCTTACTTTAGTTTGCTAATTCTTTCTGACTTCTTTAGGTAGAAACTTAGATCACTAATTTTAAACCTTTCTTCTTTTGCTAGCATTATCATTTAAATGTATAAAGTTCTTTCCAAGCAATGCTTTAGCTACATCTTACAAATTCTGATGTTATACTTTTATCTTTAGTATGAAATAGTTTCTTTTTTTTTTTTTTTTAAGATTTTATTTATTTGGCAGAGAAAGAGATCACAAGTAGGCAGAGAGGCAGGCAGAGAGAGAGGAGAAAGTAGGCTCCCGGCCGAGCAGAGAGAGCCTGATGTGGGCCTTGATCACAGGATCCTGGGATCATGACCTGAGCTGAAGGCAGAGGCCACTGAGCCACCCAGGCGCCCTGAAATAGTTTCTAATTTCCTTTGGATTTCTACTTGATTCACTGGTCCTTAGAAGTGTTGTCTATTTAGTGCCTTTCTCAATATATTTTGCTGCTGGTTTATTTACTTCTACTGTGGTCTGAAACTCTTTAATTTTAATCTTTTGAAATTTACTAAGACAAGTTTTATAGCTTAGCATATAATCTATCTTTGTGAACATGGTATGTATCTACATGAAAATAACATGTATGCTGCACTTGTACTTTGTTTTATAAATGTCAATGAAGCCAATGTGGTTGACAGTGCTGTTCAGATCTCCTCTTTCTCTACTTAATTTTTGATCTACTTGTTCTATTCATTACTGAAAGAGGAGCACTGAAGTCTCCAAGTACCACTGTAAACTTGCCTATTTCTCCCTTTAATCCTGTCAGTTTTTTGTCTCAAGTATTTTGAAACTGTGATTTGGAGCACATACATTTATGAACTCAGTTTCCTCATGAATGAATGATATTATTAGCAAGCAAGCTCTCTCACAGCTCTCTCTCCTGATGGTTCTGCAGCTATGGGGGCAGCACAAGCTGCCCTTCTAGCACTATCCTTGCTTTTACACATGGACTCATGATTGTTCTTGCTCTCACACATGTACACAATCACTCACAGATTCAAAGAGCAAATCAATCATGTCTACAAATTTTATAACTAAAAATGAGATAGCAAGCAGGAAAAAAAATGACCTTCAACTTTGATTAAATCACACATACCAAACCAATGTCCTAACTTACCTTTTATAAAAGTTAGAAATATTGAGGCAACAGCACTTTCCTTTCTTGAAGAGTATTAAGTAATATATCACATTCTCAACTAACATTTTACAAACTTAAATTACCTGATCCAAACAATTCAGCAGATCACAAAGGCAAGCCCACTGCAAGGCAGGAGTTGGGTAGAAAGAATGAAAACAGGCAGTAAAGGTATTATGACACTCCTGAAGGACAGCTTCTAGGAGACTCAAGGGTTGACTGAGATATCCTTGAGGATCATTATCCAACTTCACCATGCAGTGATCAACTCCTTCTGATAAAATTTTTCTTAACAAAGTTCTAGTTTTTCCAATACATTCTGCTAATTTGCTAGTTTCTTCCACAACTGCTTTTCCTGTAGCTTTGAGGGAACAAAGCAGATTGCTAATTAAATAGAATAATAAATATGCATGAAGATCAATATAATTCAAGTAATTTCCTATGAAGCTAAAGACTGCAAGTACTGAAAACCTAGAAACGAAACAATTTAGAGATTAAATGTAGACCAAAATTACTTCTTTTAAAAATCTAAGTAGGAAAAAAGAAAAAGGCCAAAACATGGTTTCAGCATTTAAGTCCAAATGAGTTGTTCAAAAAAATTTCTATTTGACCAAATCTGTTTAAAATAATACATTATTAAAAGAGTATTTTTCAGTTTAACATGATTTTTTGTTATTAACATAACATGTAATTTCTTTGATTCTTTATAAGTAAATTACATAAGGATCCGCAAGCTGACTTTCTGCCCCTATTTTAGGAGCTCGGGATCTTAAACTCTTGGTTATCCCTATACAGACCTTCCCAATGTGTCAAATATTTTCTCCCTAAAGTAATTTAAAAACATGCTTCATACCTGATACTGGGTAAATTTCACAGGTATAGACACGCAATAACCTCAGACAACAGGTACCCACAAAGCGCAGTCTCTCTAGATCTAGAAGTGTAGCTGTAAACTGGAATCCTTTTAATCCTCTAAGTTCTTCAACTCCTAAGACTAAGGTGGTCCAGCTCCAGTGAAGAATACTCAACAATGACTCAAAACATTCCTAATCCAGAATATGAGAAAACAGATAACAAATTAGTTCAAATGATACCACAGGCTGAATCAAATGGAAAGATGACATTGAACTTCAAAACTTTATCTGAACTTCCTTACTGAGTTTGTTTTTTTTTTTTTTTTAGATTTTATTTATTTATTTGACAGAGAGAAACACAGCCAAAGAGGGAAGACAAGCAGAGGGACTGAAAGAGGGAGAAGCAGGCTTCCCGCCGAGCAGGAAGCCCGGTGTGGGGCTCAATCCCGGGTCTCCAGGATCATGACCTGAGCCGAAAGCAGTCACTTAACCAACTGAGCCACCCAGGCGCCCCATGAACTTCTTTACTGAGTTTTGATTAGCCCAAATAATGAATATTTTATTAGTTCATTTATCAAATTACCATTAGGAATATCTTTGAAGCTTGACAAACAAGATGAAGTAGTTAGGCATGTATAAAAACAACATTCTTTAGTACTTGTCTATTTCTTTATTTTTAAAAAGATTTATTTATTTATTTGAGAGAGAGAACATATATGAGCAAGTGGGGTATGGGTAGATGGATAGTATCCCAAGCAGACTCTGCAGTGGGCTTGGAGCCCAACTTGGGGCTAAAACTCCTGACCTATGCGATTATGACCTGGACCACAACCAAGAGCCGGAGGCTTAAGTGACTGAGCCACTCAGGCGCTCCCATATTTGCCTAACTAAAAATACATTTTCGTTTCCCTGCTACCAACTTATCTAATTTATCATGTAAGTAAGGGAAAAAGTTAAAAACATTTACAAATACACAATTACTTGAAAGCAAAATTAAACTACACTGTTAACTGTAGCAAAAAGTATTTAAAACACTTTATAATTTTTGGGGCACCTGGGTGGCTCAGTTGGTTAAGCGACTACCTTCAGCTTAGGTCATGATCCTGGAGACCCGGGATCAAGCCCCACATCCTGCTTTGCGGGAAGCCTGCTTCTCCCTCTCTCACTCCCCCTGCTTGTGTTCCCTCCCTCTCTAGCTGTGTTTCTTGCTGTCAAATAAATAAAATCTTAAAAAAAAAAACCACTTTATAATTTTTAATATAATAAAGTATTTTATTTAGCATTAGGTATTATGACAGTATTAAATAACTTACTTTATGTCTACATATTAAATTTTACCATACAAACTATAGCCAACCCTTGATAAACAAGTTAATGGAAGGTAAAAATTAACTAGAAAATACCAAAAAAATTCTTACTAGGTTTTTAAATTCTACAATGTGTGTTTACAGTAGAGAGCATCCCTTTCAGTTCTAGTTGTTCTACCGACGGTTTTATCATACTTACATGATGACAAATACTAGATCATCTCAAAGTAAAGCACTTATTCCCTCATCCCCACCAAATTCCAGTCCTCTGATATAGTAATACCAAGAATAAGAGTTTATAGTTTGCCTTCTTAAAGAAACTGAATACATTTCTTATATAAAGATAACAATTACTTAATGACCGCAAAACTATTTAGACATAAATATCAAAAAATTACTAAGCACAGAGAGAGAGATCACTGAAAAAAGACACACAAAGTCAAGACACTTATTTGGATCAAAAGCTATCAAACTGATCTTAATACTAAAAGGATGCCAAGGATACCAAGGAGCCAAAGTTCTTGTAATCGCTTACTGCATGCTCTAGCTTTATAAACTACCATAGATCTTTTGGAAGATCATTTGCCATGCTATATCACAATTTAAATCAGCACACTTCCAGTAGAAACATTCACGTAAGTACATAAGTAATCAAAGATGTATAAGGAAGGACTTAATAGTAAAAAATCAGAAACAAATAGTCCTTTGACAGGTATAGGATTGAATAAATTAAGAGTACAACTATTCTATGGGATGCTGTGCAAATACAAGAAAAGATTAACTATAGAGCCAAATATACTAACATGATTATGTCCTTAATACTATGAAAATTTTAAAAAGGAAGGTGCAAAATTTAATCATCACAAACAAGGAGGTTGTACAGCATACTGTGTATACAGACTAAGAAGTTTGCATATGTATATGTATCTGGAAGGATATACATGTATGTATATGGTCTGGAAGGATATACATCAAAATGTGAACAGTAACAGAGTGATGGGGAAAGAACTTCAGTATACTTTTAATACAGTTTTATCCCCACTCCACCCTCTTCCCAACGAGGAATGTGCATTAATCTTGTGATTTAAAAAAAAGAAGAAAAAAAGCATTCATCATATGCAGTTCATGGACATGAAAGACTACCAACTACATGAATAAATCACATTCATGTAGTGCCTTACAATTTAAAAAGCATTTTTGTATCCTTTATTTCATGAGAAATTCATAATGATGCTATTCACAGTTTACTGAGATAACTGGCATAAGAATGCTCAACTAATAAATGAAAGAAAAACTTAATTCTAACTTCCTGGGTAGACATACCATGATTTCTCAATTACATCATGTTGGCTTTCCATTCTACACTGGCAACCCCAGCAATGTAGCATATCTTTAAATGTAGAATGTGGATGGTCAAGTAATTCAACAGAGTCCTTAGATATTTAGCTCAAGTATTAGGCTGGTGCTTTTTGTCAATATCAGCCGAAACTTTTCTTTCACTTTTTAACTCCTTCATGTATTCATACATGATTTACTAGAAAACCCAACAGTTATATCAGTTCATATTGAAGTTCATGTTAAGGTAAGACAACATCTCTATTTTCCCATTATTTAAAGGGCATACTCTTCAGCCTGGGATCTCAGTGCTAATACAAAAACAAATCTGAGTTCATAAAACTATCCTGAGATAAACTGTTAGAAGAGTGGCTAAATGCTAAATACCAAAATGAAACACAGCACTGGGCAAAACAACCTGAAATTTAAAAAAATGGCTTACCACTGACACAGTTCTTGCAAAAGATCTCTTTAAAATGTGTACAGGTTCGCTGGTTTGCTGTTTGCCTTTTGAGGCACTGCCATCACTAGTTGGAAGTCTGAAGGTAGCAAACAGACGTAAATTTATGTTGGGAAGAAAGACATGAGAGACAGTCACTGTTCTAGAGGTATTTCTTGAGATTTTTTACTACTCAAAGAATGACATTTTTTAGTGAGGGTTTATATATATTCAAATTCTTCACTCTGTTATTACAGTAATCTACTAGAAATATGAGGATAATAGGCATATGCTTCCATAAACATCTCAAATACCATGAAGTAATTAAAATTCTTAAATAATGTTATAAATAAAATTATTATCACATGGACAAGTTATTATTCGACATTTCAAATAAAAGGAGGAAATTTTTCAGCAGTAAGGGATTATCTTTATTCTTTTTTTTTTTTTTTAAAGATTTATTTATTTTAGAGAAAGAGTAAGTCAGGGGGAAGGGAAAGAGAGAAGAAATGAGAATTATGTTACTGAGCACAGAGCCCAAAGTAGGCCTTATATGACCCCAAGATCACGATCTGAGCTGAAACCAAGAGTCAGATACCTAACCGACTGCACCACCCAGGCACCCCTCAGTAGTAAGGGATTTTCTATCCATTCCATCACAGTACAAACAGGAAACATAAGACAGCAGTATATCATTCAGGCCTGCATCTGAAGTCCCCATCTAACATCCCAATATCATCTAAGAAATTTTTATTACTTTATAAATAACAAATTTTTATTACTTTATAATATTTTGAAATGGTTATGAAAATCCAGATTAAAAAATAAGTCATTAAAATAGTTAATGGCATAATACAGATAATCTGAGTCATGAGGCAAAGTTAAAGTTAAGCTTGATGCAGAAGATGTTTAAAAATATACAAAATATTAAGTGTTTTTGTTAAAAATAGCTGTATTTCTACTGGTATAACTTGCTGAATGCTTCAAATAATTTCTTTCATTATGTCACATATATTTTATAGTATTCTAAATCATTATAACAAATCATATTAATTAACTGTAAATATGCTAAATACCTGTATAATAATTGGGGTATCTGACCAGCATTAACATCTGTACCATTATTTGATTTCTTTGAACTCTTAAATTGGAAAACCACCCTAAGAAGAGAAAAAATAACAATGATACCACAAAAGAACATGATTCAAAATCCATGAAAGAAAATAAGAAATTTGACAATAGTGTTTTCAAATCTTATGTTAATGAACAGAGATTCAATTCTTAAAGGAAAAACACAAGTAAAAAGGAATTGTTTTTATTTTGGTTCAAGCTCTGAAATGACTTCACGAATAAAATGAAGGAATTAAACCTGATCAGGAATTCCCCAGCAAGCAGCTCTCCTGTCCCCTTCTAATCTTCTGGAGCTCAACTTTAACCAAAACAATAAGTTGTTTGTTTTTTTTTTTAAGATTTTATTTATTTATTTGAGATAGAATGAGAGTGAGCGAGAGCACACAAGCAAGGGAAGCAGTAGGCAGAAGAAGAAGCAGGCTCCAGCCGAGCAGGGAGCCCAACTGGGGGCTCGATCCCAGGACAACGGAATCATGACTTGAGCCAAAGGCAGATGCTTAACCAACTGAGCCATTCAGGCACCCCCAGAACAGTAAGCTTTTAACAAAATATTTCAACTTACAAACAGTTTAAAATCTGCTCAGCCACACACATGATAAGCTTTAGCTTCAAACTGATGTGATATTTATTGCAAAGTTCAATGAACTGCATATGGAATCACACAGTCCAGGATCAAAGCAGTCTCCCCAGTGCTAGCACACAATCTTAGAGAAAGTCTGAAAAGGGATACTTTACAGCAGACTTAATTCTTTTAAGGCATTCTACTTAAACATTCAGAAACAAAGAATTCCCCTCATTAATTAGTCTGTTCTGTTTTTGGTAAGCTTTGTTAAAAGCTGACAAAATTATGTGATATATACTACCACATAACTCCTACTCATTTCAAATAGTTCCTGCTCAAGAGTAAGGAGTAAATTGAATTTCTCCTCTAAGTGAAGAAATTCCTTTCAAACACACAATCTAGAATACCGAGAATAAAGAAGGCTGGAGTTAGAGTCAAGAGATTCCAGGTTCAGTTTTGATTCTGCCACACAGCGGTGAGATGATGTGCAGCAAATTTTACTTCACCTCCTGTCTCTCTATTCCCGAGTGCAAAACAGAGCTAATAACAGTTTCATAAAATTATTGAGGGCATCAAATGAGAATATAGATATGAAAGAGTTTTATAAAATAAAAAGCACTCTACATATGAAATTTAAGTGGTAAATCCCCCTTACATCTTATTAAAGCTGGACCATCTCATACTGCTAAAACTTTGAATTTTATAAATTGTTCTTATAAGCACTGTCAAATTTTATAGCAAATATTTATTCTTTTTTATGGTTTCTAAATTCCTCACTCTTCTTGTCACTTTATATAATTTCTGATTGGTAATAAATTCCTCAATGGTATAACACCAGAAATACATACAAATTACAAATGACAGGAGCAAAGAGTAGCATTCCTATTCTCTCCCTGTTCTGAATCTGGCATGAGACTACATAAATTTAATGTTTGGCAGTCACATTATGATCTAGTCTTACTGACATTTTTATCCTCCTGGAAGATCTCTGAGCTGCTAAAACAATATTTCACCAAAAATGCTTAAGTAATAAACATTTTGCTTACCCATCATCTGTAGTAATAGAAGCTTGTCCATGAGATCCACAGTCACTGCTGGGTCCGGACACTCGAGCCCATGCTACATACCACCAACCAGCTTGCAAGAGAACTGGTTCATCAAACATCATTGCATATTTTTCTCTGAGAGAAAAATCAGTGAGTCAAAGACAATGCCTTTGCACTTCCCTGTTACATATATTTGTTATGAATCCCTTATAAACAAAACATGACAGTCATTGTGTAAGATTCTTACTGAACATCATTAAAAACCTTCTATTTTAAAAAGTCTGAAAAAAAATTAAAAACATAAAAAAATCTGGACAGGAACATACAAATAATAGTCATTTGTGTCACGTGATGGCACTCCTCCTTGAATTCTAAAACTTGCTTAAATGTTATAAAGTTCTCATATTAATATAATATAAAATATTTTTTAATTGTTCAAAAAAAAAAACCCAAAACATGCCAGGTTAGTTGGAAAACCAAACTCTGAATTTCAGTTTTAAACTGTTTTGAGAGGAAGCATATGAAGAAAATGGTTCTGGAGTCAGATGGCCTGAGTTCAAGGCTCAGCTTTGTGCTCTGCTACCTGTGTAACTTTGGGCAAGTTATTATACCCTCTCTGTGATTCAGTTTCTTTATCTGAAAATAGAGATGAAGACGATGTCTAAATCACAGGGCTGTCCTGAGGACTGAGGAAATTCAGATAAAGTATTTGGAACTGTGCCTATCACATAGTATCCACACACAAAAAAAATTTACTAAAAGAGAAGGCGAGATCTTGTACATAAATAAGCAGATCTGATAAAGTTTTAGGTAATAGAGTGGTTGTCACTGGCTAGAGAAAATAATTAAGGGCATTTGAGGAAGGGAACAAATTAATGCACTATAGAGATATGAACATACAAAACAAGGCTTGAAAATGACAAGAGGTCCAGTTAGTTAAGACAGAAAAAAAGGACATTAGGAAGAAAGTTAAAAAAGATTAGTGAAGTCCTTTCATGCTAGCCTTAGAAACCTGGGCTTTGTTAGCAGGGAAATGAATAAAATCTAGATGATCCTCTATACTTTTGACTCATAATCATATGCTCAAAAATAAATACTAAGTGACAATGGCATCTTAAGGCTTTGTTAAAAATTAATCAACTAATTTCCTAAAATCTTCCTAATCTTCATTTGTGTATCACATAAAAAAAAAAAAAAAAAAAAAAAAAAAAAAAAAAAAAAAAAAAAAAAAAAAAAAAAAAAAAAAAAAAAAAACTAAAAAATATTTCCTGATACTGGTGAATGTTTATAGTGAAAAAACAGTAAAAATTTTCTTTGGGTTTACTATTTTGTTCTTACTACCATTTTTAGTAAACACATTTTCACTAGCAAAAAGCTTATGTATAACACACAAGATTTTAACATAAATAGTGGGAAGTACAGTGTACAATTACTATTATGAGGTTCAATTTATTTTTTTCCTCATTATTATATCCCCCCTGAATCAAATCACTAACTTGTCATAACCCAGTGTTGGATAGAATTCTTGGAATTACACAGAGAAGATGGATAAAAGCTAATTATCTTCATACTTTTAAGGAAGCTTTATAGATAAACATCAAGATTCTGGTAATAGGAAACCTATTATCCTAACAGGTTTCAGGAAAAGCTGACCATTCCCCAGCCCCCAGTGTGTTATAACCATGCACATACTACAGGCATAGTGTCAGGCCACATGACTGATCTGAATTATGGCCCTCTATTAGACTATTTGGTACTGTAGACATATGCTACAGGTAGTAAATAATTGTAGGACATCACTAGAAAACTAGAACAGTAGGTGCTTTCTAAGTGATGTAGGAAAACCAAAGTGTACAAAATATAGGCATATTTTCATCTTATCTTCAATGGAGAAAAATTTTATCTTTTAAAATACAAATATGGAAAATACTATTAGTTTTATTACAATCCTGTTAAATGCAACACTTACCTTACCTAATATACAAGTTAATTCATTCCTCAAGCATCTGATCAGAGATTTTTTATTTATTAAAGTTTTTATTTATTTGATAAAGAAAGAGAGAGAGAGAGCACAGAGTGGCAGGCAGAGAGAGGGAGAAGCAGGCTCCCTTCTGAGCAGAGAGCCTGAGGTGGGACTCAATCCCAGGATTCCAGGGTCATGACCTGAGCTGAAGGCAGATGCTTAACCATGTGAGCCACCCAGGCGTCCCCGCAGATTATTTAAAACAGCATTCTTATGTTTCTTCACTCACAATGAATTTTTCATATTGAGTATGTGAGGATGATGCTAAGTAATGAGGAAATCTTTTTACCTGGCAGCACAGTCATAAGCCAACACGTCAGTCTCTGCAAGAAGGTCTCCATCAGTTTCATGATCTCCCCCATCAGGACCCAACTCGAACAGCTGGGGAAAGGAGAAAAACACACCCTGTCCAGTCGCTCAGTCATGCAAACCTGCTGAATAATATGTTTATAATTTTGTGTGTTTCCAATAATGTGCTAGAGACTGCAGAATACAAAAAAATCAGAATGCCTGCATTTTTACTGTTAAATATACAAACCCATATATTTAAATTAAGAAACTTACAGTCTACATTAATCTCAGTTTTCCTTATTTATATATTCATCTATTAATAGCAAATGCTCTAAGCTGTTCTATACCAAATATAAACATGTGAAGGAGTGAAAGAACTCAACCAATGCATTTTATCCAAGTGAGCTTTCAAATGCAGAAGAATTTTGTTTACACACTTACAGTCTGTGAGATCTGGGATCTAGTTTTCTCATCCATAAAAGGAAGATGGATACTAACAGTGCCTAGTTCATGGTAATTGTGAGAATTACAAAAAGTAATACTTAAGGAACACTTAGAAAAACACCCAGAAAGAAAGGTTACAAAAGTGTTAACTATGGAGGGACAGAGGAATAACAGAAGATAAGGATCCTTAAAAACACAAGTAACAAAAAATAGTTCAAGGTAATACGGCATGGGAAAAGGAGAGATGAAGAGTATGAAAGAAAATGGTTATAAAACAAGGGGAGGACCAAACAGTCTGGGAAAAGGATAAGACAGATGATAGCAAAAGAGGGAGACATTGAGTGAAAATAAAGGAGAATTATCAGGAAGAGATCTTTTTTCTTTAAAAATGGACCAATACATATAAAAACCCCGTATTTCTCTGGATAACTATAGCATAACTACAAAAAAGGCAGATAAAATATTAAGGACAAAGAGAAGGGAATTTACTAGACAATTACTATGCTAGATGTTTCATTTTTTCAATTTCATGCTAACGATCTGAAAATCTGTCTCCAGCTCAGGTCTTGTTCTCAACAGTCACCTACATCCACCCCCATTCCTCTACCAGCCCACCCCACCACTACCGCCCACCATCAGCTAGATCTCACTAGCTCTCTAAAGGAACATATTCCCCTCTCTCCTGCTTTCCCTGTTCTGATTAATGGCACTATCACTCACCTACTCACTCAGATGAAAAAACTGGAATAATCCTTTCTTCCATATCTTTCTGCCATCACTACATCTATTCTATTGCTGGTGCCAAAGCTTTTGAATTCAAGGATGCACACTATTACTAGCTAGAACTCATCAGTCTTCTTATCTCTGTTCTCTCTTTGTTCTGGCCCATACTCCACAAAGGTGAGGGGTTTTTTGTTTAATGACCTCTAGTACTCTTCTTAAAATGAATATCTGACAAGAATGCCTCTTTAATTTAAAATTCTTCAATGGTTTCTCATTTCCTTCTTTGTAGCCTGACATACAGGTCCTTAATGATTTCCCCCTAACCTGGCTCCCCTGCTAATGTTCAACAAACACCTCTCAACACATACTGTGTGCCATGCACAATTCGAGACACTTGGCCTACAAGTGTGAACAATGCAAACAAAAAAATAGGGGCTACTGGAAGTAAGTTGTGGGTAAGGGAGAGGATTTGGTTTTAAATAGGTTCACCAGAGAGTCAAGACCTGAAGATAATGAGGAAGTGATCACACAGGAATGGAAATAAAGAGCTGTAGTCAGAGGGAGAAGCCAAGACCTGAAGATAATGAGAAAGTGATCACACAGGAATGGAAGTAAAAAGCTGTAGTCAGAGGGAGTAGCCAAGACCTGAAGATAATGAGGAAGTGATCACATAGGAATGGAAGTAAAGAGCTGTAGTCAGAGAGAGTAGCCAAGACCTGAAGATAATGAGGAAGTGATCATACAGGAATGGAAATAAAGAGCTGTAGTCAGAGGGAGTAGCCAATGCAAAGATCCTGAGGTTTGACTATGCCTGACTTGTCTGAGGAACAATAGCAGGCCAGTGTGGCTGGATTAGAGTGAGACACCTGGTATAACATAAGGTCAGAATGATAATGGCCCTCAATTTTACGGTGTTTTGTGGGCCCTTCTGAGGCCTGTGGCTTTTAATCTAATGTAAGAAGACACTGCAGGAATCTGAACAGAGAGGAGTGGCAGAGTCTGGTGTACCCTTTAAGAAAATCTCTCTGCTGTACTTAGACAAAAGGAAACAAAAACAGAAGCAGGACAAGTTGGGAGGCTACTATAATAATCCAGGTGAAAATGGCTACGGTTTAGAGCGACTGGTACTAGGGACAGTTTTTAGAAGTGGTTAGATCTTGGATTTACTTTCTAAGTGAGGCCAATAAATAGTATTTGTTGCTGAAGGGGATGTGGGGTGTGACACAGGGAAGGCAATGATGACTTCAAGACTTTTGGCCTAAGCATCTGGAAGAGTAGTTCACTCTAGGTCGGTTAGCTTGGATGGGAAATATATAAGAACATCAGGTTCAGAGAGATGAGCAGAAGACTAGTGTTGAATATACTATATCCAAAATGCCTATTAGCTATTCAAGTGGAGAAGCAAAGTAGGCAACAGAATATATGATTTTAGAGGCTTAGTAATAAGAGGAAAAATAGTTAAAACCATAAGGCTGGATCACTCCAGGGAGGAGTAGATTTAAAAAGTGTCCAGTGGGGTGTGTGGGTGGCTCAGTCATTAAGCGTCTGACTTCAGCTCAGGTTATGATCCCAGAGTCCCACATCAGGATTCCTGCTCGGCGGGAAGCCTGCTTCACCCTCTCTCACTCCCCCTGCTTGTGTTCCCTCTCTAGCTGTGTTTCTCTCTGTCAAATAAATAAAATCTTTTTAAAAAAAGAAGGGTCCAAGTAACCAGCCTGAGACTTAGAAGAGTAGTCAGTGAGACAAAAGGAAAACCAAGTGTGGTATTGTGGAAGCCAAGTGGAGACAGTATATATAAAAGAGGGGGTTGATAGGATTAAATTAGGTCAACTGGTTAAGGAAGGTGAGGACCAAGACTTGACCACTGGCTTCAGCAATCAAATCACTCATATCCTTGACAAGAGCAATTCTGATAGAGTGGGTGGGCAAAAGCCTGATTAGAGTAGGTTCAAAAAGGAAAGGGAAGAGACATAATGGAATTAGAAAGTATAGAAAGTTAAGAATATGTACAGAGCCCAGGTAGGTGGCTAGTCTAAGACAAATACACAAGTACCTTTGTCCAGAGTAGTCAGTGGTGGAAGAGTCTTCTAGCAGAAGGAAAGAGATAAAAAGAGGACCGATCAAGAAAAATGTCTAGGTTTCTGCCTTAGGGAAACAAGCATATGGTGGATGGTACTATTTAAGAGATGAATCCCTGGAAGAGAGTCACATCCTGGGGACCTCATGCATTCAGCTGTGATACAAAGACCAACAACTGTCATGCCTTTAAAGTACTCACACAGAAATGGGTCAAAGAAGAAGTCTGAGCTGAAGATCTAAATTTGGGCATTAAGGTATGCTGAGAGCTATTTAAACTTCAGGCTTAGAAGAGATATTTAGGAGAAAATATAGAGCGAAGAAATAGGGGCTAGGGCTGGGCCTAGAAAAACTCCCAACACTTACTCTCCAGGCAGAAGAGAACAACCTACAAAAGATAGAGATAGAAAAGCAAAACAAAAAAATTAAAGAGATTTACTGCTAGAAAAAAAAAAGTATACTTTAAAGATGTGAATGGAGGAAAAAAAAATGCTTCTGCTGGAAAACCTTAGTCTACTCACTAATAACTGAACTTCTTTCTTTTTTTTTTAAGATTTTATTTATTTTTGTGAGAAAGAGCATGTACGCACGTGAGAGAGAGAAAGGGAGAGAGTGCACGCATGTGTGCACCCACACACATGACCTGGGGAGAGGTAGGTGGAGAAGGAGAAGCAGACTCCCTACTGAGCAGGGACCCTAATGTCATGACCTTAGCTAAAGGTAGACGTTTAACCAATTGAGGTTTGTTGCCCAATTGAGTACTGGGCCACTCAGGTACCCCAATAACTGGATTTCAAAGGCAAGTTCACTTTCAGGGAACGGGAGGAGTAAAAAGAGTATTTGAGGCTTGGAAAAAAAAAATCACACTAAATATAAAAACAGCATTATGGAAGGCCTATATAATTCTGTACCAAAACTATTGGAGATAAGGGTCACTACGGTGTTCAATATTACCAAAACAAAATGAAAACCCTTTCAGGGAAAGAAAAAAAATGTATCTTTTCAAAAACTTACTAGACATTGCCAACTAGCACTGTATCATTGTGTTTGCTTCTCTATCTTGACTTCAAATCAAGACATCTTCAAATAACCCTTTGAAAGCAGTTGCTCTGAAATAAGCCAAAAACCAAAACTGTTTTATTTTCCTTTTCTTCTTCCTCCCTTTATATGTACCTACCTACCTAAGCCACAAGTGTCCTTAATTATTATTTCATCCCTACCCTCTCTATAACTCAAGGGACTCTTAATTCTTTCTTACTTAATTTCCATATTATCTGTATTTCTTTAGTATGTGTATTCCAATTATAGCCAGAAATAAGCATATATCTTTAACAGTTTGTCAGTTCTGGCTGAGCTTCTATGGGAAGTCTTCTCAAAAACCATCATAGTAAGGGAGTTTTAACATAGTTAAGTTTTAGATATTATTGAGAGAAGTAGATCTCCTAAACCATTTAAAAAAGATAGCATTTATAATTAGAATTTTTAATGAAGCCTGCTACTAAAATTAAGGCACAAACTGTAGTTTTCTCTCTTACTTTTTTTTATTATTTTAAAATTGTTTTAATTTTTTTTGGGAGAGAGAACGTGAGCTTACACATGTGAGTGGGGATTGGGGGTTTGGGGCAGAGGGAGTGGGAGACAGAATCTTAAGCAGGCTGCGTTCCTAGTATGAAGCCCAACCTGAGGCTCCATCTCAGGACCCCGGGATCATGACCTGGTCAAAACTAAGAGTCAGAGACACTTTACCGACTGAGCCACAGAGACACCCCTCTCTTTTATTTTAAAGGCAAAATCAGATTAATTTGAGAAGTGGAACATTCAAGTTATTAGTGAATTTTCAAAGAGTGAGCACATTCTTTGCTTGGAATAACTGCAGACCCTTTCTGAGATGAACAGGTACAGTAAACTGAGGACTTTTCATTATTTTTATTTTGTCTACTCAATGAAATCCACACACCATACTCCTGACCTTCATCCCTGGTCCCTGTAAATCTATTTACACAGATTTGGCATCAAAAATGCTAAAAAAAACTTTTAAAGCTACATCAAAATGTCCCTGCATCAAAAGAGCTGTGCACCTGTCATTACAGTGGCTAACAGAAAGGAGGCATATCAGAATGTCCTGCTATTCCTAGACCACTAGTAAGTTCAGCACAAAGAACTGATATGGACTAGTCGTCTTCAGCCTAAAATTATTACAAAATCATTTTCCTTTCATTTCGTCCCATCTTGACTTTTGATTTTCTAATGATTCAATGATTTAGCATTATCGCATTACATTTTAGAAAGTTTCCTCAAGTCTTTTATCATATATTATATGTATAAAATCATAAACTAAGTCCAAACCAACATCTTCAAACAAAAAAGGGCAACAGTGTCAACAAACTGCTTACCTTAATTTTAGCAGTATATTCTCCTCTACCTCCAAACAAACCAAGGCCACCAAGTAAAATATCAGTGTCAGCACTAAAGCGTATAGCTTCTACTGAATGAGCAGAGTAACCCCAGCCCCCTCCATGACCTAAAAGACACAAATAATCATTTATGTTGTAAAATATCTATGTATATATATATATATTTCACTTATATGACAATATGTCTTAAATATAAATATACATACTTTCAAACCTGTTTACTACACTATAATCTTCTTTGGAATAAACCTTCATTACTGCTTGAGTCTCCTCCTCTGTACTTGCAACACCCATTTTTAAATCCTGCATGGCTGCTAAGGTATCAAGGCAACCTAAAAACAAACAAAAATTCAACTCCTTGAAATTAAAATTTGCCATTATATTGATGGTATGTGATGCTGTAGGGGATAAATTAAAATAATCAACTCTGAGTGTGCTCAATCAATGTATTCCAAGCTTTAAACAATGTTTTAAGAAAGAACAACTACAACCAGCAAGAATTCTCCTCTGTTTTGGTAATTATACTTAAACATATTCTATATGTCAATGTTTTGCAAAAAACTGTATCTTTGAAAAGCTGGACTCGCTCAATCTTTGAGCCTTTACAAGGTTCTTCCTTTTATGAAACTGTGAATTACTTTTAGATTCTTAAAGTTCTATATGAGGAACACAAAGCAGCCTGAGAGAACCTCAATTAATTTAAGTTTTGTATGTTTACAATGATTACCAGTTGAAATCTGAGAAAAAAGCAGCAAGGAATTACATGTACGATCTAGTAATTGTACTTAGGAATATGATTTCACAACTGCAAATTTTAGATAACCATAAACGAGAATTTTTAAGGATTTATTTAAAAGCAATAAAATAAGTAGTTACGTTGATTGGTATAAAATTTCTATGAAAAGAATATACATAAATTCTGAAAAAATGCTCTATTATAAATTAAATTTATATATTATTAATCAAATAGAAGTGAAGTTGATGTGCTGTGGAAAACGGTGTTATGTAAGACAAGTAATATGTATAAAATTCATAATCATATAAAAATATTAGGTAGAATTTACGTTAAAATAATGTATGTAAATTAAATATTATAATTATACATTTGAATAGTCTATCTGCATCTCTAAAGTTTATATATTTAAGCTGAACAAAAACAGTATTAAAAAAATCTGTCTGCTAGAAATTATATTCAGGAATGTTTTATATTTGGCCATACTGGAATTGTACTGGTTCAAGTGTGATATATTAGTGTTTGTAGGATTGACAAACTTCTTAAAGTTAGAGGGTTTAACTTATATCGCACCTAACATATTGTTGTTTAACACACACGAGAAAATGAAACACAAATCTAAGTATTCTTTAAAAAAAAATTCTCAGCACATATTAATGAAAATTATCTGGTCATCAAAAGAGCAACCCTACCTAGAATGTGCAAAGCTGCATGAGATCGGGTGGTGAGAGCCCTGGATCCTGTTGGTAGGGCAAGTTCGGGACTTAGAATACTACATCTGGATGGCATGTCTGTTGTAGAGGGAAGTCTGGCATCAGCAACCACTGCATTGTAACACCACAGTTCTCTAGTATTTGGTCGAAATCTTCAAGAAAGAATAATCATAGTACTTCAACATATAGTTTCTAAATTTCTAAAGTACAACTGATAATACAAAGAGAATATAGTCAGTATAAAGAGGACAAAATGTAGTCATTATTTTCTCTAAGTGAAATATTTAAATGAAGTTATCTGTCACTAGAAGTGAAATAATTTGAATGAAACAGTAGTATAGATCATGATAATTTATGAGTAACAGAGCAACAGTACACATGATGCATACAGATATGAAGCTTCTGTACAATAAAAACTATAATGTTTAAAGACAAAGGGCAAATTTAAAGAAAATAGGTTATACATACGTATGAGACAAAACAACAGTATTCGCAATACATAAGAGCTCCCATAAACCAGTAAGATAGAATCAATCCAATATCAAAAGTGGGCAAAAGACCTGGAATGCGGTTTTCAGAAAGGAACCACAAGTAAAGTGTACACAGATGTTCAAACACTAGTAAACAGTAACCCATAAGGGAACCACAATACCCTCCAACCATTATCTCATTTCTCTTCTATGAAAAATTCTCAAAAACCTGCCTCTACTTTTTTACTTTTTTTTTTGCTATGAATTCTTTTTGGACAAGTTTTTTATCAACTACACAGTACATACAGAAGAACAGTAACAAAATATTTTCAAAATAAGGTATGAAGAACAATGGTACAATGTACACTAGTAAAAAGAATATTACCACTATCTTTTAAGTACCCTGGTTCTCCTTCCCTACCCAATTTCTTCCCCTTTCCTTCAAAAGTAGCAATGACCTTGAATTTTAAGTTTATCATTTTCTTGCTTTTATGATTTTTTCATGTTTATATCAAAATTGTATATTACTTAAGTTTCGTACTTTGAATTATATATGAACAGAATACACTCTTGTGTTCTGTGGTTAGCTTTCTTCAAACAATAGAATATTCTTACAAGGTATTTTTACAGTGGGGTATGACCGCAAGTTCATTCATTCTTGTCCCTTCTATGTTTTTTTAAAGATTTTATTTATTTATTTATTTGACAGAGAGATCACAAATAGGCAGAGAGGCAGGCTAAGCAGAGAGCCTGATGTGGGACTCAATCCCAGGACCCTGAGATCATGACCTAAGCTGAAAGCAGATCATGACCCCACCAGGTACCCCCTTCTGTTTGTTTCTAAAGGTTTTATTTATTTATTTATTAGAGAGAGAGAAAGAGATAGACAGACAGAGCATGGGGGGGGGGCAGGGGCCTGAGCGGGGAAGCCTGATGTGGGACTTGATCCCAAGACCCCATGTGGGACTTGATCCCAAGACCCCAGATCATGACCTGAGCCGAAGGCAGATGCTTAACTGACTGAGCCACCCAGGTGCCCCCATCTGTCCATTCTATTACTGATAGCAAAAAAAAAAATCAAAACCACTCAATTTTACAATACAAAAAAGTACTGCTGTGGATAATTTTAAACACAGCTCCTAAACTGTAAGTGTGAAAGTAGATGGGAAGGAAGAACAAAAGCCTCATTTTTTTCACGACTGGTAAGCCTATACACAAAATAATGTATTTTTTTAAAAAATCTGAGTTGTGTCAGATATAGATAACATTCAGATTCATTTATTAAGGATGGTCTTCTCAATCAATGGTGCTTGAGGATCTAAATTTACTAAATATAAGAGCAACTAAATCCAGCAATCCCACTTCTGATATATATCCAAAAGAACTGAAAGGAGAATCCTGTAGTGATATTTGCACACTCACAATCACAGAAGAATTATCCACAATAGCCAAGAGGTGAAAGCAACTTAAGCATTCATGGATGGATGAGTGGGTAAATAAAATGCAGTAGAAATATACAATGGAATGTTAATCGGACTTAAAAATAAAAAAAATTCTGTCATAGGCTGCAACATGAATCTTGAGGACATGATGCTGAATGAAAAATAAGCTAGTCACAAAAAAGACAAGTACTGTATGATTCCACTTATGTATCAAAAGTCATCAAATTCATAGACAGTAGATGGTGGCTGCTCTGGTCTGGAAGGAAGGAGAAATGGAGAGTTGTTCTTTGAGGAGAGTTTCGGTTTTGCAAGATGAAAACACTTCTGGAGATCTACTATACAACAATGTGAATATACTTAACAATGCTGAATTATACACTTATAAATGGTTACATTTTATGTTTTTTAGCACAATTAAAATTGAGAAGTTATTTAAATATTTTTAATTTTAAGCTTAAAAATAATACTTTGTGCAGAATAAATTCTATGAAAGTACCCACTATAATTAATACTATTGCTTTTAAATTTAATTTCTTAATCTAATTGGGTTTGTTGGTATGTGATTGTTTCTCTCTGATTGCTTGTAAGATTTTCTCTTGGTCTTTAATGTTCTATAATTTCACTATAATTCTCCTAATTGCAGATAATGGAAACACATAATTTCTAGTATTTGTGAATTTAAATCTTTTTTGGGGAGGATTCTGGAAAATTCTTAGGCATTATTTCTTTAAATACTGTTTCTCCTCTATTTTCTCTAATCTCTAAAATTTTCTTCTTGGATGTCTTAGATCTTTTCATTATATTCTTCAAAACTCTTTCATATTTTTTATATTTGTGTCTCTGAGGCATTTTGTGTAATTTCCTCTCAACTCTTAAATCTGGTCTACTTATGCATTTGTGTAAACGACTATTCTTCATTTATAAAAGTTTTGCTTGGGCGCCTGGGTGGCTCAGTTGGTTAAGCAACTACCTTCGGCTCAGGTTATGATCCCGGAGACCCGGGATTGAGTCCCACACTGGACTCCCTGCTTGGAAGGAAGCCTGCTTCTCCCTCTCTCAATCCCCCTGCTTGTGTTCCCTTTCTGGCCGTGTTTCTCTCTGTCAAATAAATAAAATCTTAAAAAAAAAAAAAAAGCTTTGCTTGGTTGTTTTTCAAATATGCCTCATCATTTTGAGTCTCATTATGAGTTTCTTTAGCTTGATTAATTTCATCTGCTAATTACAAGATGAAACTGATCTTGTTGCTTGTCTTTAGCTAAATTTCACTAAGAGTAATATTATTTATATGTAAAGCAATCTTAGACTTTGTGCTCATCATTGATGGAATGTTAATTCATTAAAACCCTATGGGCCTAAACAGAGGAAAGGTTTTTCTCTGAAGTTGACTTACCCTTGCCTTCTGCATGAGACACAGGGGTATTACCTATTTAATCCCAGTTTAGCATCATTCCAAGGCCAGAAGCTTAACAGAGTTTGAGGATCTGTTTCCATCTCAGTCACCTTCCAGCTAGCACAACACTTGTTTTCCAAATTGTAGCACTGCCTATCAGCATCTGCCCCCAGCGAAATCCTGTGTTTATAGTGCTGACCGCTTACTTCTCAAGGGTCACCTCACGAGGTATGATTTTTATTTTTATACTGGCTTTCTCTCTTTGAGATGGGGGGGGAACACAGACAGTATATCAGCAACATCGGTTGAGTGCCAAGCCAATGTATAAAACATAAACTTTTTTTTTTTTTAAAGTAGAGGGCCCTTTTCAAAGTATTTAGTTTACCAAATTGCCAGAAGTGGAAATCCCCACTCATCCTTCAAACAATACAAATCTAGTTTGTACATCTACCACTTCCATGAAATTATTCTCAAAGTTGCAAATAACTTCTTTTGTTTTTAAAGATCCTTTTTTTTTTTTAAAGATTTTATTTATTTGAAAAAGAAAAACACAGCCAGAGAGGGAACACAGCAGGGGGAGTGAGAGAGGGAGAAGCAGGCTTCCCGCCCAGCAGGGAGCCCGATGTGGGACTTGATCCCGGAGAGCAGGGATCATGACCTGAGCTGAAGGCAGTTGCTTAACCAACTGAGCCACCCAGGCACCCGCAAATAACTTCTAAGTAGCTAAACCGAATGAAACTGTTTTTGTCATCTACTTAGTTAAGCCGTCAGCAGTATCCACCATCACTGAACACTCCTCTTTTCACCCCACTCCCCTTTTCACTTCTTTTTTTTTTTTTTAAAGATTTATTTATTTATTTATTTGAGACAGAGAGAGAGAGAGAGAGAGAGAGAGAGAGATATCACAAGTAGGCAGAGAGGCAGGCGGAGAGAGGGGAGGAGGCAGGCTCCCTGCTGAGCAGGGAAGCTGGATATGGGCCTCGATCCCAGGACCCCTAGATCATGACCTGAGCCAAAGACAGAGGCTTTAACCCACTGAGCCACCCCCTTTTCACTTCTATGTCAGCAAACCCTCTTGCTTTTTCCCAGTTTATAAGCTGCTTCTTCCAGTCTCCTGACTAGCTCCTCCCCTATCTCACCTAACTTCTAAATTTTGTACATTCTCTTCAACCTACATTCTCTGTCTAGGCGATCTCATTCAGTACCATACTTTAGATACATCTGTAAACTAAAAATTCTCAAATATATACCCCAGTCCAGACCTTAACATGTCAAAAACAGAAACCTTAACAAAATCTGTCCCTTTCTCTGCCTTTCCCTGGCTTGGTTAATGCCACCATGTTATTCAAATGCCAAAATAGAACCTTGGGAATCACCCCTGACTACTTTCTTTCCTCAACCACTTTCCAATACAAGCAAGTTTGTACTGGTTCTATTCCAAAATATATGCTGCTGACTGCACCTCTCCATCTCCCCCCAGTCCCCGCCCCAAAACCCTAAGTTTCATGCCATCATCTCTTCCCTGCACTGCTGCAAGTACCTCCTACATCTATTCTTGTCTCCTCTCCATTCACTTTTTCACACAGTAAGTATAATCTCTTAGTGTCACCTCCCAACTCAAAATCCTACAAAGACTTCTATTTTGAAGAAAATTCTATTTCCTTAACCTAGCCTACAAAGTCCCACATGTCCCGGCTCTGCCTACCCCTTGAAATTTATTTCATGTGGGGCGCCTGGGTGGCTCAGTTGGTTGGGCAACTGCCTTCGCTCAGGTCATGATCCCAGAGACCCGGGATCGAGCCCCACATCGAGCTCCCTGCTCGGCGGGAAGCCTGCTTCTCCCTCTCTCATTCCCCTTGCTTGTGTTCTCTCTCTTGCTGTGTTCTCTCTGTCAAATAAATAACTAAAATCTTAAAAAAAAAATAAATTTCACGTTACTCACTCACTATGCTTTAACCACACTAACTTCAAATTCCTAAAACACAAACAGGCTCTTGCACCAAAGTATCTGAGTCTACTAAGCTCTCCCTGCTCAGAAAACGTTCTCTAACTTTTCAAATGCTTGATTCTTTCTTATACTTTAAGGTCTTAACTTATACTATGTCCACTGATTGGAAGATAGGTCACTGCTGTTAACCTCAATCAGCAAGCCCTTTTTCCTTAATGATGCTAAGTAAAATCTATAAAATATATTATTTATCTACTTTCATATAGTCTAATATCTGTTTAAAAAAAAAGACAACTTCTCTAAGAGCAAGGGTATCTTATGTGCATCTTATTTACTTGTATCAACCTTTGCTTACCACATAGTATTTATTTAAACATTTACTGACTAAAATTAAAATAGCAAAAATTAAAAATAATAATAGTACTGCATACTGACGCTGACAGTAAGGGAAGATACGGATTCTCACAGCAGTTGGTGAGAGAGTACTGAAGGACAGTTTAGCAGTATATATCAAAATTCTATGAGCCAATCTTATGACTCAGCAATTCCCCTTCTTGAAAGCTATCTTATGGGAATACACTCCCAGGAGTACAAAACTGTGTGTGTATATACACTTGTGTTTGTGTGTTCATTCTGGCAGTAGAGGTAATACTGAAACATTAAAAAGTAATCTAGGGCACTTGGGTGGCTCAGTGGGTTAAAGTCTCTGCCTTCTGCTCAGGTCATGATCTCAGCGTCCTGGGATTGAGGCCCGCATCGGGCTCTCTGCTCGGCAGGGAGCCTGCTTCCTCCTCCTTCTGCCTGCCTCTCTGCCTACCTGGGATCTCTCTGTCAAATAAATAAATAAAATATTTAAAATAAAATAAAAAGTAATCTAAAATGTTCATTAATAGGGAAATACCATAATAAGTATATTTTGGTTTATCCAGACTATAGCATTCTATACTGTTTTAATAACAAAGGAGTTCTTACTGTACTGACTTGGAAAGATCTACAAACTGTCATTTAGTCAAAAAAACTTTAATTTTTAAAATAAAAGAAATGCATATAAAAAAAGAAATGCATTTTAAAAAAGTGTCAAACAATGTAAACCAAACAATACCTATGACCCATACAGAGGGTTAGTAGAATTTATATCGGGAATATAAACATCTGAAGAAAGACCACACAATTCCAGTTTTGCTTCGCTTTTGAAAAAGTAATGGCACATATTTATGTGTTATTTGTGTAAATTTTGAAGTGGGAAATAAAACTGCTATTCTTAACATTTATCTGCCTTTTTTTTTTTTTTTTTTTTTTTTACAGACGCTAAGTTTCTAATTACTCAGGAGCAGTTAGCTGTTTGTTAAAAATACAAAGGGAAGCAGACTCTGGCCCGGAAGAAAAGTCAAAGTGAGCTACTACTAAACCTGTAGCATCTACAAGGGCTGGAAAATATAAGCACCTACTGAAAAACACAAAGGACATAAACCAGCCAGAAGTCAGGATAATGGAATAAAACTCTGATCCTGATTAAAAGAAAATGCCTTCCTTCCAGCTGTTTAAAGAAATATTTAAGGAGACTGCCATTCATCTTTCAATCTCTGTTTTGGAACAAGGGAGTAAATACTCCAAGGACCTGGCAAGGCATTTCAGATCATCTCTCCCACTGCTATCACCACATGTGAAGAAGGCAAGGCTCAACTAACTGCATACTACACTTCTGAGTTCTGTAGTTCTGTTAAGACTCCAGGGAAATAGGGGCTCCTGAGTGGCTTAGTCTTTAATCATCTGCCTTTGGCTCAGGTCATGATCCCGGAGGCCCGCGATCAATCGAGGGAGCCCCACACCTGAGCCCCACACCCGGCTCCCTGCTTGGCAGGAAGCCTGCTTCTCCCTCTCTCACTCCCCGTGCTTGTGTTCTCTCTCTCGCTGTGGTTTCTCTCTGTCAAATAAATAAATAAAATCTTAAAAAAAACACTCCAGGGAAATAGCTCTAGTTATACTGCTAGAATACAATTCTGCTATTAACTAATTTAGAGAATGCATTTCTAATTTAGTGAATGTATCCCTAAACAAAGTTTCCACTGTTGATCTTTGCTTTATTAATGTAAATTTCTTTCATTTAAAGATAAAACATACAAAAATTACAGAAAATAAAACATCCACTTATACCTAAGTACAAACCAGAGCTTGCTCTTTGGTAACTAAGTCTCTTGTATACAGACTTGTAATCAATAAATAACTAATGACCAACCTACCTTTACACCATGCACCTTTCTATCTCCTCCATGCTATTCCACTGTGACCACTCTAATTTTTAATTTTGGTTGTTAGTACCTCATGTCTTCATAAGAATTACTATAAGACTACGTACCCCAATCTCTCCTTATCTAATCTATTCTGTGTAATGCTACTAGGGAAACTGAAGAGTGCTCATCAATTCTGGCTTTCCCGCCTTCTCACAAATGCACAAGACAGTAGGCTGGTCAGCAATCTGGGAAGTACTGCAATTCCTTCAATATGAATGCAGCCTTAGGATTAATAGAAAACATGGCTTCTTAAGATCTAGCTGGGTGACAGAAATGAAAGTAGGCATCGGCAGAGGAAGAAGACAAAAAAAAGTCTTTTCCCTTTCCTCACTGATGCCACTTAAAACTTTCAATGTATCCAATTACTGTCCACTGAGGTTGGCCAAATAAACAATGAAAGAGGGGGAAAGAAAAAAGAAAGAAGAAAAAAAAGATAAGTCCTGTGATGATTCAATCTGGTAGGGGGCATCTCTTACTAAAACTCAAAGCCAGAAATGCTAAGGACAAAAACTTTCTTTACTTATTATATATCCAAAACACCATAATAAATTTTAAGCAAACAATATAATTTGAGTCTCTAGCGTATCCCTATCCATTCTCTATATTTTTATAGTTTCTAGAGTTTGGTAATCCTATACATTTCTACATTTCTCTACCAATATACATATATTCATAAAGGGCATTTATCTTAATTATTTTGTATTGTCTCTGGCATAATTTCTTCCTCATAGTTGGTAATAATTCGATATATGGAAACACAGGACTGCTGACAGATTAAAAATAATTAACAGAACTCTTTAAAGTAAAACTGCTTAATATAATGACAACAGCAAATAGCTTTATAGCACCTACTGTGTGCCTCTGATGTAAATTCTTTACTCTTCATAACAATTTATGAGGTAGGTACTATTATCACTCTAACTTTATAAATGAGAGAAGAGGAGTATATAGAGTCAAAGTAGTCATTACAAGATGACACAGAAAGCAAATGGTGGATCTGGGATAACCCAATGCAGCCTGGCTCAGAACATATGCTCAAACACTGCACTATAATGCAAAAGTCCTGGGAAGCACAGTCAGGCAAGAGAATTCTCATGCATAAAAGGTCTGCCTTATATCTGAATTTTATATCACCACAAGAGTATAATTTGATCAGAACTTATTTAATACTCTATTTTATAAACAGAGCTTACCTCCAAATGACATCATATACAGGATCAAGACATACACCAAATCCTTGCAGATCTTCTTGTTCAGAGTCATTAAAAGTTTTACAACTCCCATCCACTTTATTTATCAGAAGACATTTAAATGGAGGAGGTTCTGATATAGAAGCAGGTACCAGGCCTTGAGGAAAGATATTTATCTATCTTAAAAATGCATTACCTTTTCATAATTCCTCAGCTTAGAAAGTATTATTTACAAGGGACGTATTATTATTACATCCACTTTACAGATGAAGAAACTGAGATTTAAATAAATTAAAAACTTTCAAGTAATAGAATTAGTATCAAACCTCAGGCTGTCTAAATCCACAGCACACACTCTTAATTTCTATACTATATCGGTCTACTATATAATTATTTATGATATCACAGACAAGAGTATAGATTTACACCTACAGATGGAACTTCAAAGTTTGACTTAAGTAACCTTTCATAAAAATTATCTTCTACCATTTATTTAACAAGAACCAATACAAAATTTCTCCTTCCAATACAGGTTTTATCTTATCAAATTTAGCTCATAATTTCCACCACTCTTTAGTTTATAAATACTCACATTAACACAGACATTTAGAAGCTTCTTTTAAATTTCTTCAAATAGAAAGAAAACAAAAAGCTCTAAGATTATGTATCTCATGATAGGTAAAGATGAACCACTTACTGTCAATTACGACAAAAATTTTGGAAAGAATATTTGTTTGTTTGAGGTTATTACCTATTATGTGTTTACTGGCAAAAATTTCTGATGTAGCCAGCACGTGAGAATTAATAAGTGCTTCATCAATGCGTAAGAAAGTCTGGTCTCCACTTGCACCTATCCAGGTAGCCTTTCTTCCATACTTTGATCCAATGTTAGGCATGGGAGCTGGTTTTGCATTCCAATATGGCACATCCAAAATTGGTCTACCCAGCTGTCCTTTCTAAAAGATTAAATAAACCATATTAACAAACATTACTAGAAAAATAACCTATAATTTTCTGTAAAGTTAAGAAGACAGGGGGCAAAAACAGCTCTATGAGAAAGCATTCTGTATCAACTGTTAGTACTTTTTATTAACAAATTCATGTGAAATTTAGACCAAAATTTGTAAAGGAATAAAATAATTTCTTTACTCTTAGGAACTCTCCCCCTAACATACCACAAAGTATATTATTAAGAAGTAACAATAAAGCTGAAGTATTTTTCCATCTAAGAAATTGCCCTGAAATACTGTCACCTACAATCAAATGAAAAGTATAATAAACAGTATGTTAAAAAATTAGTATTACAAATTGTTTATTTAAAAAAAACACTTTGATATTTTAAGTTGACACTACTTAAGATAAAAGAAAGTTACTACTAAAATCACAGTCTGAAAATACTTGGGTAAAGCCCAAAATAATGAATACTACAACTGTGACTACAATTGGAAAATTACATTTTTTACACATAATCACATGTTAATAAGTTATTTTACTTGTGTTTTAAGATGAACAGCATAACAAATGGTAAGGTACGATCCCTTAAGTAAATGATTTTTAACTCACTTAAAAACTATGGATGTCTAAAGGTATAGGTTAGGTAAGAGTTTAATTCAAAAAACATTAAAAAGTCTCTCATTATGGCCAAAATTAACAAGACAGAAAACAACAAGTGTTGGAGAGGCTGCGGAGAAAGGGGAACCCTCTTACACTGTTGGTGGGAATGCAAGCTGGTGCAGCCGCTTTGGAAAACAGTGTGGAGATTCCTTAAAAAATTAAAGATAGAGCTACCCTATGACCCTGCAATTGCACTACTGGGCATTTACCCCAAAGATACGG
>PITA01015795.1:0-48763 GCA_004023965.1 Spilogale gracilis | reverse complement strand
TTTTTTTTTTTTTTTTTTTAAGATTTTATTTATTTTGGGTGCCTGGGTGGCTCAGTGGGTTAAAGCCTCTGCCTTCAGCTCAGGTCATGATCTCAGGGTCCTGGGATAGAGGCCCACATCCGGCTCTCTGCTCAGCAGGCAGCCTGCTTCCTCCTCTCTGCCTGCCTCTCTGCCTACCTGTGATCTCTCTCTGTCAAATAAATAAAATCTTTAAAAAAAAAGGGGGGGTGTGCCTGGGTGGCTCAGGTGGTTAAGCAACTGCCTTCGGCTCAGGTCATGATCCCAGAGACCCGGGATTGAGTCCCACAACGGGCTCCCTGCACAGCGGGAAGCCCGCTTCTCACTCCCTCTGCTTGTGTTCCCTCTCTGGCTGTGTTTCTCTCTGTCAAATAAATAAAATCTTTAAAAAAAAAAAAGGTTTTATTTATTTATTTGACAGAGAGATCACAAATAGGCAGAGAGAAAGGAGGAAGCGGGCTCCCTACTGAGCAGAGTCCGATGTGGAACTTAACACACAGAGCCACCCAGGCGTCCCAAACCTCATTTTTAGGTGTTTTTGTCCTCTTCCTTTCCCAAGGAGTAATGATTTACCTTTCCCCCACCCACGTCTTCCTAAACTTATTCTTGTCATGCATTCCAGATACAATAATGCTATAATTTCCTGAATACTACATCCTATGTCTTAAATCCTGGGTTCAGGGAACATTCAGAAAACTTTTTTCATTGTCAGCAAACGATTACTAAGAAACTTTAAGTACCTGTACTGTTAATGAGCGAAACCTCCAAATAGTTGCTTTGACAAGAGGAGACAATTTCCCCTCCTTTCAGTGGATGCCAGATGGTTGTGGCGGCAGGGCTTTCCCACCTCTCCATCAGTTCCTGCAATTCCCTCCCAAATAAACTCTTGCACCCAAATCCCTGTCTCAGGGCTGGCTTTTGGGGGAGCCCAAACAGGATCTTTCTGACTATCTGAAACATCTAGCAGCGCTGGATCCGCACTTTCCCGGACCTCAGACAGCGGAGCCCAGAGCCACTGACCCTTCTGAAGCCGCCAGTGCCTCCATTCAGAGCAGCTTCTCTGGGATCGGCCCACCTGGGCTTGCAGTCCTGCACGCCTAAGACACAGGTAAGGGAAGATCTTTCTTTCTTACATTAAAAAGAAAAAAGATTTTATTTATTTATTTGACAGAGGAAAAACACAACCAGAGAAGAAACATAAGCAGGGGGAGTGAGAGAGGAAGAAGCAGGCTTCCCAACAAGCAGGGAGCTGGATGTGGGCTCGATCCTGGGACTCTGGGATCATGACCTGAGCCGAAGGCGACACTTAACGACGGGGCCACCCAGGTGCCCCTCTCTCTTAGTTTTTTTTTTTTTTTTTAAGATCTTATTTTTAAGTAATCTCTACACCCAATGTGGGGCTTGAATTTCAAACCTGAGCCAGCCAGGCGCCACTCTTTTTACATTTTAAAGCAGTGAGACAACACATTTTACAACTTCATTTATTATTCTTTTTGTTTTTTGAGAGAGAGAGAGAGAAAGAGAAAGAGAGAGAGCATGGTGGGGGTGGGTAGAGGGAGAGAAAGAGAGAATCTTAAGCAGACATTCCCCCCGCCCGCACAGAGCCTGACTTGGGCTCTGTCTCCTGACCCTGAGATCATGACCTGAGCCAAACTCAAGATGCTTAACTGTGGAACCACCTGGACACCGCACCATGTTTTACAGCCTCAAAACCACAGCATAAGCTATGCAATGCATGTAATTGAAAAAGCCAAATACATAATTTAACAAAAAATATTTCCTTTCCTAAGCACCTCATTCTGTCATTTTTTCTCTTTCTAATTTTTTCTTTTCCTGCTTCTCTATTTTCTCGAGTTGGGGTTTCGAGAGTCTCATTTCAAGAACTAACTTGCTTTGCGTAATTTTTGTCCTCAGGGCTTTTGTTACCTCATTAGCTTGAGTGCTTTCAGGAGGACATTTAATGCTTCAACTTCAATTAGCAAGCTCTCCTGGAAGAAAACACATACCCCTGTCATTTCTAAATTAATTCTAAGAACTTACCAAATTTGATTTCCACAAAAGAATGTGAAAATCATCTTCGATAATTTAAGCAGCAATTTCATCTGACAAATGGGAGCTTTGATTCTTTTAAACAAGAAGATGTGAAAGGCAAAATTGCTTTCATGTGAAAAATACATACCCATGATTTAAGCTGTTTAATATCAATTACTCAAAAATCTTCTTTGCCTACATTAACTTCTAAATAGAATCTGAGACTTGGCATTATAATTCCCAGACTGCTAGTCTTTTCCCTGATTTTATTTTATTTTTTTATAATTTTTAAAAAGATTTTATTTATTTATTTGACAGAGAGAAACACAGCCAGAGAGGGAACACAAGCAGGGGGAGTGAGAGAGGGAGAAGCAGGCTTCCCGCCGAGCAGAAAGGCCGATGTGGGGCTCAATCCCGGGTCTCCAGGACCATGACCTGAGCCGAAAGCAGTCGCTTAACCAACTGAGCCACCCAGGCGCCCCTTTTCCCTGATTTTAAGGCAAGGTTAGTTTTCCCGTTTCTGAGGTGTTTAAAATGAACATTTCGCACAGACAGTGATAGGGTCACAGGAGTGGGCTGTAGCCACTGCCCCCTCCAAAGCCACTCACTATAAGGTAATGCCAGCTTCATACACCGTGACTGAGAAATAATGGGAGCTTCTCGGTAGAACATCAACATGCACTTAGATAAGTGGTGATGGCTCCCTCAAGAGAATGGTTCTCGATATATTTTGAGCCATGGGGATCAAAACATACTTAGAATCATCTTTCTGGATTGAAATTGCTTTCTGAGCCCAGGGTATATTCTTTTCTTTTTTCAAGATGTATTGATACATTTATTTGAGAGAAAGAGAGAGAGAGTAGAGGAGGGCAGAGGAAGAGAATCTCGAGCAAACTCCCCGCTGAGCACAGAGCTGGCATGGAGTTTGAGCCCATGACCCATGAGATCAAGACCAGAGACAAAGCTGAGTTGGTTGCTAAACCAACTGAGGCACCCAGGTGCCTGCCAAAATTTCTTCCTTGAAAACCAGTTGCTTTTATGGGCGCCTGGGTGGCTCAGTTGGTTAAGCGACTGCCTTCGGCTCAGGTCATGATCCTGGAGACCCAGGATCGAGTCCCACATCGGGCTCCCTGCTTGGCAGGAAGCCTGCTTCTCCTTCTCTCATTCCCCCTGCTTGTGTTCCCTCTCTGGCTGTGTTTCTTCTCTCTGTCAAATAAATAAAATCTTAAAAAAAAAAAAAAAGAAAACCAGTTGCTTTAAAAAAAAAAACAAAACTGATCAAAGCAACTTGATAAGTCTAGTGAATAAGATGGGCAATCACAGCAGTGGCGTGACTTAGCAAAAAAAGCTTAGCAGCAAAAATAATGCAGCAGGTGTTCCTGCCTTGCTCAGACACTGCCTCTGAGACGAGTCCGTTGTGCCCCGAGTGTTCCAGACACTTCGGCAGCATCACTGGCAGTGACAGCTCCCCGAGGCTGGTGTCTGCGACCAACTGGCCAATGACCATACCCCCAGCACCTGCTACAGTGACTGATCCTCAGCAGGTCCCCAATAAACATCGGTTGGATGAATGAATCAAGGCAAGCCTTCACAGGGGTACTAACTCAAAGTACCAGACACGCATTTAATGCATATATTTGAAATAGTCATGGGTTTTTTGTTTTGGTTAGAGGGGGAGGGGCTGAGGGAGAATCTTCAGCAGGCTCCACACCCAGCCCAGGGCCACTACGCAGGGTCGATTTCACAACCCTGCGATCATGACCAGAGCCGAAGCCAAGTCAGATGGTCAATCGAATGAGCCATGCAGGCACCCCTGAAATAGTTGTTTTTCAAAAGAGTTTCTGTAACTTGTAAATCTAACAATAATCTGATAGTTTATAAGAAATGGGCCAAGTTACTCTAATTTTATTTATTTTGGCATTATACCCCCTTCTAGATATAGTCCATTTGATAAAATAAAATCACACCTTTACAGTGATTATGCTAGATAGATAGGGAAGACAGTATCACCCCCATTTTATAGATTAAACATGGGGATGCTAGGCAGTTAAGTAATTTGTTCAATACTCATGTTATTAATTAGAATATTTTTGGCCACTTATAATAGAAATCCTAATTGACTAATGCCAATTTCTGACAAAACTACTAGGCAAACTACTACTCGTGGTGCTGGGGATGGGGTCAGCTGCTCTTAAAGCACCAGGGCTGGGAAGGGGGTGATGCTCAAGTAAGACTGGGTCCTACCAGGATGGAAGAAGGTGGGAGTGCATCCCGGGTCAGTAGTATGTCGCCTATAGTTGCTAGCTGGTGCTCAAACGCAGCTCTCCTAAAATCAAATGCAGTTTGTTTTAAGGGAACATGCTGTAACAAAGTTCTATTTTACAAGTTCATTTTATAGCATGTTTTCAGGGATTAATAAATTTTACCCTGAGAGCGTATCAGCAGTTTTAGTCTGGATGAAAGTTAAATTTGATTTGTGTGTCTGATGTATTTTGATTTAGTTGAATATAGTTCATAAATAAAGAGTAGTGGGGAGAATGCAAATTATACATGCTTTTCTGTTTGTCATTTTGAGTCTGAAAGTTGTATTATGCTCCTAGAGTACTTCTGGCACTATTCTCATTCCCTCATTAATATTAAGATGGTCTACAGAATGTATTTCAGTGATTTTTGAAGTGGTGCTCTTTAATGTTTCCCCAAAGAGAAGAATTAATGTTTCCCATGAGCTTCTACCCTAAACCCTCTTAAGAAAGTCCAGTGTTCAGGAGCGCCTGGGTGGCTCAGTTGGTTGGGCGACTGCCTTCGGCTCAGGTCATGATCCCAGAGACCTGGGATCGAGTCCCACATCGGGCTCCCTGCTTGGCAGGGGGCCTGCTTCTCCCTCTCTCACTCCCCCTGCTTGTGTTCCCTCTCTCACTGTGTTTCTCTCTGTCAAATAAATAAATAAATAATCTTAAAAAAAAAAAAAGAAAGTCCAGAGTTCAATAAATATCAGATTTGTGATTAGCATCCTTAAGATATATAGTATGCTGTTGTGGCAGACACTGTGAGTGGCTTCATAAAATATTGAACTCTCAGCCTCTCTGGTAGTTGTGGGTACCCTATAACATGGTTCTGGCCAATTTCCAATTCTATAAACTGTGGATTGGTGGAGATTCTTGGAACATCCCCATTGCCTTTTCCCTCTTCTTCCTGCCTGACTCACGGACATGATGCTTAACAATGGAGAAGCCGTCTTTAAAAAAATTTTTTTAAAGATTTTATTTATTTATTTGACGGGGAGATAGAGGGCACAAGCAGGCAGAGCAGCAGGCAGAGGCAGAGGGAGAAGCAGGCTCCCCGCTGAGCAAGGAGCCCGACGTAGGACTTGATTCCAGAACCCTGGGATCATGACCTGAGTCGAAGGCAGACACTTACCTGACTGAGCCACCCAAGTGCCCTGGAGGAGCCATCTTGCCACCATCAAGATGGAAGAAACATCCTAAGGAGGGAAGACAGGAAGCTAGGAGGAACGTGGGCCCTTTGTGACTTCCTTGAGCAGCTGCCACAGACTGGACTGCCCACCTTTACTCTTACCATGTGAAAAACAAACCCCTAATTAGTGAAACCATTGTAGTTACATTTCTCTTTACATGCATTCAGATGCAATGCCTGAGAGACTCAGTATTTCCATTTTTTGCATTCTTTAAAGCTCTAGTGAGAAGACTGAACGACAGGACCATTACTACAGGAAGTCTTCCCCTGCCTAACCTACTAACTACAATTCATTCTTCTCTGCCGTGTGTTTCTGTGACAGTCATTAGCTCACATGCAGTTGGCAGATAGGGAAATAAGACGGCATGACATGGAAGTTACATAATTTGTACACTATCACTATTTTTCACAGCACAATAACATTTTGAAGCAACTCATGAAGGTCTTTTTTTTTTTAAGATTTTATTTATTTATTTGACAGAGAGAGAGGGATGACAAACATACAGAGATGCGGGCAGAGAAAGAGGGAGAAGCAGGCCCCCTGCTGAGCACAGAGGCCGATGTGGGACTGGATCCCAGGACCCTGAGATCATGACCTGAGCCGAAGGCAGAGGCTTTAACCCTTTGAGCCACCCAGGCACCCACAACTCATGAAGGTCTTAAGGGAAAAGCTCAAAATCTTACTTTACTTAAAGGTTGTGGCAATTCATTGACCTCAAGAACTGCCAGTCTTGGGGCACCTGGGTGACTCAGTCGTTAAGCGTCTGCCTTCGGCTTGGGTCATGATCCCGGAGTCCCGGGATCGAGCCCTGCATTGGGCTCCATGCTCAGCAGGAAGCCTGCTTCTCCCTCTCTCACTCTTCCTGCTTGTGTTTCCTCTCTAGCTGTGTTTCTCTCTGTCAAATAAATAAATAAAGTCTTAAAAAAAAAAAAAAGAACTGCCTGTCTTTCCCCAATGTTAAACTATCCTGGACAAGGGACCAAAGGGCAGCTGAAGAAGCTGGGCACGCATATAATTCACTTAATTCCGGAGGAGTTGTTTCTTCCAGTGAAGAGCTTTAATTTCATCATGTGTGTCCCAGAGGAGGCCATGTGAACCCTAGGGATTGTTGCCACAAAAACGGACAGGGTAGGGACCCCTGGGTGGCTCAGTCAGTTAAGCATCTGCCTTCGGCTCAGGTCATGATCCCAGGGTCCTGGGATCAAGTGCCTCACTGGTCTCCTTGCTCAGCAGGGAGCCTGCTTCTCCCTCTGCCAGCTGTTCCCCCTGATTGTGCTCTCTCTCTCTGACAAATAAATACATAAAATCTTTTTTAAAAAACTGACAGGGCATGAAGGTGGAGGCCAATGCATGTGCAGGTTGGATGTGTTAATATTTTTATCAGAATTCTTATTGTTTTCATTAGTGCTGTGGTTATAACATTGTATAGAATTTTAAAAGTTTGCACCAGGTCCATTTTCCTCCTAAGTCCAATTGGTTTTTAGAGCATTATCTTGTAAAATTTAATTTTTAGGAAAGGAATGCATATATCCACTAAAGCAGAAATGTCTTACTCTTAGACATTAACCTTTGTCAAAACTGCCATTAATAGTTTGGGTAGATGAAAAAAAATTGTTTCATTAGGGCTTCTAAAAAATGTGCTGAATAATTGAAATAAAAATATTTTATTTCCATTGGCCTGGCCATAAAAAAAACTCTTATGCATAGTAGTGTTTTCTATATAAAGGAAGTCATTTCACACCTTTGCAAGTAACCATATGTTCTATTTGCAATGAATTCTGGAAACAAAGTACCCCACAGAGCAAGTCTTTTCTAGTTCCTGTCTCCCAAAATAATCTCTAAACAAAGTGAGCAAACATGGGCTGAGCAGAATCTTTCATGCATCTTTAATGTGTCATGATGAACAACAGTACTACTCATTTAAAGACAACACCACTACAAGCTTTAGTAAGTGCAAGCTCCACTCTGCCTGGAAGAAACAAGCTAAACTATCTATTCGTAAAACTGAATTGCAGACTAAAAAATTAGAGCCTGAAAGAAGAAAAGAGTGAGGAGAAAGGTAGATATGTAAAACCTCCATTTCTTTTAGCTAGATGAAATTCAGAAAATTTGTAGAATTTATAAATTCTTATAAATTCTTTGTAGAAACTTGGTATATTTTTTCCCCTCCTATATCAGCCAAGTCCTAACCGAAAAAAAAAAAAAAAGGTCCCTTATCATCTGACTCCTGCCTTGTCCATCTCTGGTCTAATTTCCCTTAGTTCCACTGCTATACATTCCACTCCAAAGTCACACTGGCCTTCTTGCTGTTTCTCTGGTTCTTCTTATATACCAAGCCCTCTCCCACCACAGGACCTTTGCACATGACTTTCCTTCTGCCTAGAACACCCTTTTCTCAGTCACCAGAGTTGCTCTCTCACCTCATTCAGACCCTTGTTCAAATGTCACCACTTCTGAGAAGCCTTCCTAACTCCCATATCTAAAACAACACCACCTCACAATCCCAGTCTCTCTACCCCTTTATTCTGCTTTGTTCACATAGCATTTATCATTACTGGGCATTATGTAATATACTTATTTGCTTATTTATTATCTTTCCTCCACACAAATGGAAGCTCCATAAGTGCTTTTATTCACTGTTTTGTTCACTGCTATATCCCAGGGCCTACAGAAGTGGTTAGCAGGCATCATTCAAATACATTTACTGAGCTTCTGCTGGACTCAGAGGATATAGCAGTGAACAAAACTGAAAAATTGATGAAGCTTATATTCTAGTAGTACGTAGTACATGTTTGAGAAATACTTGTTAAACAAATGCTCAGGATGGCCATCGGTCCACTGAAATAAACACTTTGTCCCCTAAGCTCATGTTTGATTGTCTTTCATCGAGAAACTCCCACAAAATTAAGTTAATGAACAGTGGAGGTGGCAAAGCAATATTGGAGAACAAATTATCTTAGACCTTGTACCGTGAGATCTCATCATGGTAATGCACGTTAGTGAGACCCTCGTTGTACTAGGGCCCTATGCTGGGTAACACGACCATAAACCGGGTGGCTTAAAACAACAAAAATTGATTTTCTCACAGTTCTGGAGGCCAGGAGTAGGAAATCAGTATCATGGGGCCCAAATCGATGGATCAGCAGGACCTTCTTCCTCTGTAGGCTCTGCGGGGAGATGCTATTTCTCGCCTCTTTGGACTTCTGGTGGCTGCTGGCCTTCCTTGCTAGTGAGGCTTTCATTCCAATTGTGGCTCCTTTCTTCACATCACCTTCTCTATGCCTACATTAAATCTGTCTGCCTTTCTCTCGTGAGAAGTTATATGATGGTTTTGGGGACCTACCGGATAATCCAAAATAATCTCCCCCTCTGAAAAACATCACATTTGCAAAGACCTTTCTCCCAGATAAGATAATGTCTGCAGGTTGCAGGGAAAGGACGTGATGTCTTTGAGGGCCATCATTCAGCTTACCCCACTAATGTTCTTGTAGCCAGAGGGAAGTCCCTGTCAGGAGAATACCGGGACATATCTTTATCTTTTTGCTTTTGTCTTTTCCCCTACTTGGAAAACATGTTTATTTCTGGAAAACTAAGAAAGGGAATGAGTCTTTATTTTCATCTTAACAATAGAATTCTATTTTCCAAAGAATCAGTGGAGTTGTATTTGTGACTCACTCATAACTGTGTTTGATTGTCTTCCATCAAGAAACTCCCACAAAATTAAGTTAATGAACAATGGAGGTGGCAAAGCAATATTGGAGAACAAATTATCTTAGACCTTGTACCGTGAGATCTCATCATGGTTTGCAGACAGAATATGAAATCCTTGCCATTCACCACTTAGAGTCATAATCTCCACCCGACGAAGTAGGCTGTGACCTTAGGGTGCTTGCCAAATGCCAACGAACAAAGGAGAGTCCGGCTACATTGGTTGAACTGGGGCCCCACAGCCTTTGGTGTGTTTGGGAGCCCCTACGGTGAAGGACAAACAGGCGTCATTCACAAATAAGGCCATTTTGAGGCAAGTAAGCCTCTCTGGAATTTGTCTTTGTTTTTTTTTTTTTTTTTAAGATTTTATTTATTTATTTGACAGAGAGAGAGATCACAAGTAGGCAGAGAGGTAGGTAGAGAGAGGAGGAAGCAAGCTCCCTGCTGAGCAGAGAGCCTGATGTGGGCCTCGATCCCAGGACCCTGAGATCATGACCTGAGCCGAAGGCAGAGGCTTTAACCCACTGAGCCACCCAGGTGCCCTGTTTCTGTTTTCTTATAAAGATTTTTATTTATTTATTTGACAGAGCACAAGTGAACACAAGCAGGGGGAGCTGCAGGGAGAGGAGGAGGGAGAAGCAGGCTCTCCACTGAGCAGAGAGCCTGATTTAGGACTTGATCCAAGGACCCTGGGATCATGACCTGAGCCAAAGGCAGACGCTTAACTGACTGAGCCACCCAGGTGCCCCAAGCCTCTCTGGAATTTGATTTGGAAGCCTAGAATTTATACTTACCCTGCTTTTTGGCTTCTTAAAAGGAAACATAGTAGGGGCACCTGGGTGGCTCAGTTGGTTGGGCGATTGCCTTCAGCTCAGGTCATGATCCTGGAGACCTGGAATCGAGTCCCACATCGGGCTCCCTGCTCTGCGGGAAGCCTGCTTCTCCCTCTCTCACTCCCCCTGCTTGTGTTCCCTCTCTGGCTGTGTTTCTCTCTGTCAAATAAATAAAATCTTAAAAAAAAAAAAAAGGAAACAAAGTATTTTACATCTTTTTTTCCCCCCTACAGTTTATCCAAAGTATTTTCACTGCTTCTTTAGTGGGAAAGAATATTAGTGGGATTTATTTAAATATGGTCAAATTTAATCAGTGTGTCAAGTCACACTTATTTTTCATAATAGTATTTTGCTCTTGATAAAAACCTCATTATTAACTAATATATTCTATTGAGAAGGTCAGGTCTAACAAAAGATTTGAATGATTCTCATGAGTCTAATTTCATTTATAATGAATTCAGAGGAACATTTTAATTTTGTTTAATTTTATTTTTGCATTAGTACTTTTCAAAATAAAATTGTGAGAGTAAATTGTGAATTTCTCCTTTATCCAAAAACCTAGTTTTAAAGACTTTGATTCTGATTAGGTCCATAAAATTGACAGCATACATATTTTTTCTTGGGAATTAAAAGTTTTTCGAGTATGTCATTTCATTTATTCACATAACATTTATTTTTTGAATACGTATTATGTGCCAGTCGTGGGACCAGGCACTGGTACCAAAGTCATCAAGACCCAGTCCCTGCCCCCAGGAAGCCTATGGTGTAAAGGGAATGGGGACAGGACATGGTTTCTCACAGGGTGTGCCGGTGCTCCGTGGGGTCTGGCAAGGCGTGGGAAGATGGAGCAGAGGCCCACCAGCTTTCAGAAGCCCAGGTGCCCCTTGTGAAAGAAAGCTGAGGCCTAAAGCCTGGGTAAAAGTCAGACTGCTGCTCAAAGAGACTGCAGTGTGTGTGTGTGTGTGTGTGTGTGTGTGTGTGTGTGTGTTGTGTAAGTCCAGAAGTAAGAGAAAGGCTAGGTCTTGGGAAATGGACGTGATTTAATCCAGCTTGATCTGAGAGTGACTGGGCCAAGTTAAAACGAGAGGGGAGGCCAGCCACTCTGTGGCCCCTAAGCTTACAAAAGAGCCTCGACTTCAAAAGCCATTAAAGGACTTTATTTATTTAATTTCATTAATTAATTAATTTAAAGATGTTATTTTTAAGTAATCACTATACCTAATTAGGGGGCTCAAACTCATAACCCCAAGGTCAAGAGTTGCATGTTCTACCAACAGAGCTAGCCAGGCACCCCACCATTGAAGGATTTTAAGGGTCAGTGGTATGCTGAGATCTGTATATTATAATGATCATTCCAGTTGCAGAGAGTGAATGGATTGGCGGTGGGCAAGACTGGAGGCAGAGGTCTGTCAGGATGTGGGGGTGGGCGGGGGTGGGTGGGGGTGGGAGGTCCATGGTGGTAGGTATACTTACCAGAATTGGAGCTCTGTGAGGAAGTTGGCAGATTTAAGAAATAATTTCCCCTAGTAACATTCTTAAAACAAACAATAAAGTTAAATAGTTTTGTGGAACCGTGAAAAATTTTAGTGGTCTGTGGCAAATGAGTTTATCTATAAAGAACATGATTGACAAGAGCTTTCTGTAATTTTTGTTCCAAAGTCATCTGACACAAGCCTAAATAAGAAAACCTAACCTGCCCACAGAGTATAGAAACATTTCAAAGCTGCGCTGATCCCCCAAACTGTAGATATTGAAGCAGCCAATAATATTCCTGCTGGCACTTCTCTTGGCTCTCAGAACCCATAGGTGAATTTCCCTGATATCTTCCAGCTCATCTTACTAGTAGCCCACTCCAACACCTCCCAATTTCTTGAGGTAAAGGGATGGATGCAGGTTGCAGGACATTCTCAGGAACGGTAAGGTCAGGGAACCTACTTCTCTCTGAGTCCAACCACATGCATTCCTCTGCCTTCATCTGGGGCAGTAAGGGTCTACTTTGTGGGCCAAGTATGATTTCCACAAAAAGGGTTCAATTGCACTTCTTCTCTTCTCCAGCAGGTGGCAACATCTAAGTGACAAAACTCCAAAGAGGCTCATTCACAGCCAAAGCCAGAAGGGCACTGAATTGTTCAAAATTCTTAACTAAATGCCAACTGTTAAAATATCTAAATTTGTTTAAATTGGCGTAAAATGGAAGGTTTACATAAGGTCCTTGGGATTACAAAAATTGTGGAAGAAGCAAGCACCTCAACATTTTTTATAAAAACAGAATCTTAAATTTTCTGGCTTTTTGTATAAAAAGATGATGCTACTAACCAATGCCAGTGGTCACTAGTCTGCAGATGATCCCAGAAGATCACTCTGGGTTTCCTGGACAATGAATCAGCTGTGACCAACAGTTTCCCTTCCCTGTTTCTCCCAAACTCAGCTTCCCAGGGCACCAGTGACTTTCTTCCTCCCAGCAGGAGGGGCTGTGACCTCCCAGAGACACCCCCCAGTCCAGATACAGGCAGCTGGTTCTCTCAGATAACTCCTGACAGTTGACATCTAAACCCTGACAGCCCGATATCAAACAGTGTGCGTGGACCCCACTGACAAGAATGTTCACAGGTTTGGTCGTGGAGAGAGCAAAAGGGAGAAGTTGTCCCTTCTCTGGAATGCTCACTTATGATATGGCCAACAGAGCACCCTGCCCTCAGTGTGTCCCCTGTGTCTTCCTTTGCAGACACTTGGCTTGTCACTTGCCCTGTAAAGCCTGTTCCTTTGTCTGTGACACTGAATTTGTCTCAGCTCTGTTGATGACAACATAGGCTTTAAGCTGCTTTCCAGATGATGAGCATTCTTTATGTTGTCCACAGTGTCACCGTCGTAATCTCTCTGGGGATCAGTAATACAAAGAGTAAGACAGGAATCTTTCTAATTAAAAGGAGGCAAGTAAAACCATGATCTGTTTCCTAGTGGAATGCCTTTAAAGGTCTTTTTTTTTTTTTTTTTAAGATTTCATTTATTTATTTGGAAGAGAGAGCACAAGTAGGCAGAGCAGCAGGGAGAGGGAGAAGTTGACTCCCCACTGAGCAGGGAGCCCAATGTGGAACTCGATCCCAGGACCCTGGCATCATGACGTGGACTGAAGGCAGATGCTTACCCCACTGAGCCACCCAGGTGCCCTGGAATCATATTGCTTTATAACACTTTTTCCATTTACCTGTATATCTTGGACAACTTTTCATGCCATTCTTTTAAAAGACTGTGTAGAATCCCAATACATGAGTATCATTATGCTGACCAATTCCATATTTATAGACACATTGTTTTCAATCTTTTGCTATTATAAATGATGTTTCAGTAAGCATCCTGTGTCTATATATCTTTGTGCTCTGGAATGATTATTTATAGAGGATCAATTGCTGGAGGTAAAATTGCCGAGTCCAACAGTCTGACTGTTTGAACAAATATTGCCAAATAGTCCCTCCAAAGCTTTGAACCAGTAAATATTCTTGTATACTGTATCCAGCTAAGGCAGTGATTTTCAGACTTGTGTACTGTGGGAACTCTTTCTTTGAAAGAAATCCTTTTCAGAATCCAGAATGTAAAGCAGAAAAGGAGCTTTGTTTCGGTGGAAGCTGATCCCCGGGTGGGAGGCCTGCAGCTCGGCGGGCCTGGCCCTCACCTTAGCCTCTGAGGCAGCTCAGGCACCAAGCAATTGAGGCAGTTCCCTTCTTTCTAACAATGTGTCCTCAAATATCTGTGACCTGCTGGAAGGAGAACTAACATGGTAACATGATCTAAGACCTAAAAGTTACTATAAAGCACATATTACCCTTGGTTTCTTTCTTTTATTATTATTTTTTTTGGTCAGAGAGACAGCAAGAGAGAGTGAGAGAACAAGTGTTCATGCACAAGCAGGGGGAGCGGCAGGCAGAAGGAGAAGCAGGCTCCCCTCAAGCCTGGGATCATGACCTTAGCCGAAGGCAGATACTTAACCCACTGAGTCACCCAGGTGTCCCTACCCTTGGTTTCTGACACGCAGTTTTCAGTAATTTAACCCTACCATTTGATATGTGTGCTTTCTTTTCCTTTACTATGAACATTTGATTATGGCTAAATTATTATTTTTAAAATAGTTTATTTTTAATAATCTCTATACCCAACATGGGGCTCAAACTCACACCTCAAGATCAAGTGTTGCATTCTCTACTGACAGCCAGCTAGGTGTCCCTAATTTCTTTTCTTCTTCTTTTTTTTTTAGGTTTTTCTTTTTAAATATTTTTTTAAAGTGATCTCTATACCCAGTATGGGGCTCGAACTCACAACCACAAGATCAAGAGTCGCGTGCTCAACTGACTGTGCCAGCCAAACCCACTGATTATAGCTAAGTTCTGTTCCTTTTTTTTTTTTAAGATTTTATTGATTTTTTTTTAATTATTTGACAGAGAGTGAGAGAGCACAAGCAGGCAGAGCAGTAGAGGGAGAAGAAGAGAAACAGGCTCCACACAGAGCAAGAAGCCTGATGTGGGGCTTAATCCGAGGGCCCCGGAATCATGACCTGAGTCAAAGGCAGATGCTTAACTGACTGAGCCACCCATGTACCCTTAAGTTCTGTTCCATTTAGATAGTTGAGTGAGTTCCATCTTTGTCTTAACTGTACTAAGTGTATGAAACATAAACTTGCTTTTACTGGGACGTGAGTTCCATCTTTGTCTTAACTGTACTAAGTGTATGAAACCTAAACTTGCTTTTACTGGGACCTGACTTGCGTATCTCTTCAGCTTAAAGATTTTTTTAAAAAATTTATTCAGTAGAAAGAGCACTAGCAGGGGGAGCCACAGGCAGAAGGAGAAGCAGACTCCCTACTGAACTGAGAGTCTGACCCAGGGCTCAATTACAGACCCCTGGGATCATGACCTGAGCTGAAGGCAGCCGCCTAAGCAGCTGAGCCACCCGGGCACCCCTGTTTCTCTTCATTTTAATAAGAGAAGAACAAGATTCAATAAAATATTCAAATAATTACACAAACTCATCGACAAAGGTAGTAACTGTGACTGTCAAAACTGAAATGAGGGCACCTGGGTGGCTCAGTTGGTTAAGCGACTGCCTTTGGCTCAGGTCATGATCTTGGAGTCCTGGGATCGAGTCCCACATCGGGCTCCCTGCTCCGCGGGAAGCCTGCTTCTCCCTCTCTCACTCACCTGCTTCTATTCCCTCTTTAGCTGTGTTTCTCTCTGTCAAATAAATAAATAAAATCTTTTTTTTTTTTTTAAAGATTTTATTTATTTGACAGAGAGAAACACAGCCAGAGAGGGAACACAAGCAGGGGGAGTGAGAGAGAGAGAAGCAGGCTTCCCGCCTAGCAGGGAGCCCAATGTGGGACTCGATCCCGGGTCTCCGGGATCATGACCTGAGCCGAAGGCAGTCGTCCAACCAACTGAGCCACCCAGGCGCCCCAATAAATAAAATCTTTAAAAAAAAAACTGAAATGGAACTCTTGGCTGTCTCACCATACAATATTTTGAAATATTAATTCATTAACTGATATTTAAGGACCTGAACTGAGGAACAGGTGGGTCGGGATGTGACTATGGTACATAGAAGGATAGGTGGTAAAAATGTGAAGAACCACCTATATATATTGCAATCAGTGACTGTATTTAGGGGGTTAGAAGCCTATTTTCAATGTTTTCTTAACAGATTTGCCAGACTTTAACAAATCTATGTTCCCAGAGAAACAATGAAAGAAGAGTGCACTGGGTAAGACAACATGAATGTCCACTGAGTCTAGGGAACCATTTCTGAAAACTAGATGTCTTGCTCAGAGCTCTCCAGACCCAGGCTTCTGTGAGGTTCCTCTAAACAGAGGCCTCTGCTTCCTTTTATTTCCCAAGAGAATGCTCACCTCTCTCTCTCTCTCTCTCTCTCTCTCTCTCTCTCTCTCTCGCCATTTCCTCTAAACCTTTTCACTTTTATTCCCATTCTTGTCAGATTGAAATCATGCAAGGTTTATTTCAAGGTTGCTTCACAGAGGCATAATTAGGCTTATTATTTTTAGCCAACCAGGTATTGTCCCCCTTTTCATAATTATATAATGCTTCTTAAAAGCATTCAGAAATCCCGGCTCTTAGAGATGAGGATGGAACACATTCAACCATCTAAAAAGAGCAGATCTTTAGCCTCAATCAGATGCTTATTGTGAAGGAAGAAACAACTCAGGGAAAACACACAAAATGCTAGAATGATTTTATTCGGTGAGTCAACAAATACGTTAGGCCCTATGAAGCGATGCATTCGTTGCTAAGAGAGTGCAGAATGTACACACTACCATCACTACCCTAAGCCTAAGATCTCACCGGGGCAACGGGGCGTACACACCCAAGAAGTCCCATGATCAGAGGTAGTTTTGGAATTAAATGTGAAATGTGTGGTACAGATAATAGACCCACTCTTTTAGGGTCTCAGTTTATTAACCCTCTGAGGGTTTCACATGCCCTTGTTCCTGGTCTAGCCACTTTAATTACATAAGCATTTCAGAATCCTTTGGCCACTCAAACTTTCATATCTGCTTTATTCCTCAATCCTGGTAAATGCCACTATCTGCTTTCTCAGTTTACTCTCCTGGGGTGCTAAGCATCCCTGGAGAGAATGATGTTCTTTGCTCTTCTTGATTCTCTGTGTGCTCTTCCGATTTTTCTTCCTCTCCTGTAGCTCCTGTTCCCAGAGGCTCCTTCACCTCAGCAGGTGACCTGACCTCCTGTTCAGGAATCAATGAGGTGAGATTGTACCTTCCAACCTTCCCACCTGAATTTTTTTTCTGATGCTCTTTCTTTCCAAAAACTTCTTCATCCTTTCCTGATGATTCTTTCCCCTACGAACTTCCTCCAGAATTTGACATAACCACAATTTTCCTGCTCCAGCAGAATCTGCAGGATCCCAGGTTCTGTTGGCTTCTTCTTCTCAACCCACAAATATGTTCAAGACTGCTTTATTCCCTCACCTCCTGCATTAGTTATCATTGTATAACAAACTACCTCAAAATTTATCAGATTAAAACAACATTTATCTCATAGTTTCTGTAGGTCAGGAATATAAGGTCAGCTTAGCTGGTGGTCCCCCTGGCTCTGAGTCTCTCAGGTGCTGTGATCACGGTGTCAGCCAGAGCTTTGTCTTGGGGCTACAGAACCCACTTCCAAGGTTGAGTTTCCTCCCAACATGGCAGCTGCCTTCCCTCGGAAAGAGGGAAGACAAGAGGGAAGCCCCAGTGCCATTTAGAACCCAGTCTCAAAAGTGTCATACCATTACTTCTGCCTTATCCAATTTCCTAGAAGTGAGTCACCAAATCCAGCCCATACTCAAAGGAGTGGAATTGTTTCCATCTCTCAAAGGAAGGAATATCGAAGAAGTTGTAGACATGTTTTAAACTTACCACATCTCTCAAACTGTTTTGTTTTTTTAAAGATTTTATTTATTTTTGTGACAGCGAGTGCACACAAGTGGGGGGAGAAGTAGACTCCCGTTGAGCAGAGAGCCCAACCTGGGTATTGATCCCAAGACCTGGGTTCATGACCTGAGCCAAACGCAGATGCTTAATTGATGGAACTACCCAAGCATTCTCAAACTTTTTTTTAACCTGCTAGTTCTTAAAGCTCTGCTACTTCCTTACTCCTTTCTTTGCTATGCTTCTCAAAGCAGATCTGCTCCCTTCTCCCAGTGTCTCACCACCTAGTACTCAACTGTTGACAGTCCGATGATTATTGCCTTTCTGAACACTATTGCTGCTGACCGCAACATGAATTAGCATGGCATTCAAGGCCCTACAAAACCTAGCAATAGCCTAGCTTTCATTTAGTCTCCCCCTGTTCCTCTTACACCTCAGCTAGGTGGATTTCTCATCATCATTCTCCAAACATGACCTCTGCTTTTCCTCAGATGGTTCCCTCACTAGGAAAGTCTTCTCCTCACATTCCCATTTTTCAAGACCCAGTTTATTTTTTATTTTTTTTTTTAAAGATTTTATTTATTTGACAGAGAGAAACACAGCCAGAGAGACAACGCAAGCAGAGGGAGTGAGAGAGAAAGAAGCAGGCTTCCCGCCGAGCAGGCAGCCCGATGCGGGGCTCGATCCCGGGACTCCAGGACCATGACCTGAGCCGAAGGCAGTCGCTTAACCAACTGAGCCACCCAGGTGCCCCGCAAGACCCAGTTTAAATGCCTTTTCATCCAAGAAGATTTCCTTGCTCTTCCCCTCCCCCCTCTCTGCTCCCAGAGTGGGTTGTCATTCCATTGTCATTCCACCAGTACTGTGTTGGTATACATCTTCTATTCCTTTCAGCATCGCATAACACCTGGTTCATACTAAGTCCTTAATCTTTTTTGAATGAACAAATTTATCTAAATCATTAAGATTTCATTTTACACTTATCAAAAGGCAAATTAAAGTCCCTATAATCTCTAACTCTGTTAGACTAATATATTGAGCTAAGGAAAATTGCAGAATGGTCTCTGCTAGAGAAGAATAGTCTTTACTATTATTCGAACCATTTTAATGGAGTGGCTCAAATTAAATCACGATTATTCTCCAAAAAGGTTTGCTTCTGAGATATGCTTGTATATAGTATTTTTGCAGTTCCTGGTCAACATGAAATTTCCATGGAAACAGATCACACACACTGGAGAAGAAAAGAATTGAATTGTGTTTGAGCTGCATTTTGTCATCTCCATGGAGCTATTTGTGCTAGATATTTGAGTGCGTAGGGAAACTGTAATTTAAAATCACCCAAGTAAAGACATAATATTTAATGCTTTTTAAAAATGATTAAATCTGTTACTAGTTTTAAAGATTTTTATTGATATGTGGAGATACAATAAAAAGAAGTTTGACTGGTTCTCAAATCATGCATTAATATCAGCATATAAAATACCCTTTTCCCTCTTTGCCAGGGCAGAAAAGGGAAGAAAAAAAAAATGTCAGCATGGAAAGGGTGATGGTGCTGTCAATAGATAGAATAATTTCTTCTGTGTATCATTCAGCTTCTAGTCTAGGTTCATGTTGAGCAATGAACTATTTAACAGTTTTGATTATAAATATGACTAATTAGAGACAGTTTAAAATATATGTATAGAAACTAAAAGACAAAAATTTTTTTTACTCAATAAATAGTACTGTAAACCTTAATGATTTGAGAAATGTATTCTTTTCCTAAGCACTATAAAACCTACCCAGGAACTTAAAATCATTAGAAATACTGGTTGACAATTATCTTTTTTTTTTTTTTTTAAGATTTTATTTGACAGAGAGAAACACAGCAAGAGAGGGAATACAAGCAGGTGGAGTGAGAGAGGGAGAAGCAGACTTCCTGCGGAGCAGGGAGCCCGATGTGGGACTTGAACCCGGGTCTCCGGGATCATGACCTGAGCCGAAGGCAGTCGCTTAACCAACTGAGCCACCCAGGTGCCCTGACAATTATCTTTTTCTAATCTGTTTTTGCAATATAAATCTTTGTACACCAAAATTATTAGAAATGTTCAAGAGGAATCAGAAACACCTCAGGATTTTCTCTTTCTTTCTTCCTTCCTTTCTTTCTTTCTTTCTTTCTTTCTTTCTTTCTTTCTTTCTTCTTTTTTTAAAATAAAGATCATATTTATTTATTTATTTGACAGAGAGAGACACAGGGAGAGGGGGAACAGAACCAGGGGGAGTGGGAGAGGAAGAAGCAGGCTTCTCGGCAAGCACGGATGAAGGGCTCGATCCCAGAACCCTGGGATCATGACCTGAGTCTTAAATTCTCATTCAATAGGACATCTGGGTGGCTCAGTTGGTTAAGCATCTGCCTTCAGCTCAGGTGATGATCCCAGGGTCCTGGGATCAAACCCTACATTGAGCTCCCTGCTAAGTAGGGGAGCCAGCTTCTCCCTCTGCCTGCAGCTCCCCCTGTTTATGTGCTCTCTTGCACTTTCTCTTTCTTTCTGACAAATAAATAAGATAAAATGTTTTAGAAAAGAGAGATTTATTTAAAAAATTAAAAAATACTTTCTCATTCAACATCAGCTGTTTACTTTTATTTTTACATTTCAGTAAGTACAATCAGAACAAACATAACAAAGGGAAAGAGTTACAAAGGTTGTATATCCTTTTGGGCACATAGGCTATTCACAAAAGGAAGTTACATCACACTTATTCTACAATTACAACTGTTGGTATTTATTTATTTTTAATTTTTTTTCAACTCTTGGCTTTTAATGTTAATGAAAGAATGTATTGGTAGAAGGCAATTTTAATGTGTCGGTAACATAGAGGCCCCTTTCAGGCAAACAGGCTTGAGCAATGGACTGTCGAAAGGCCCACAGTGACCACTGGCTGAATACAGACCGGCCCATCAGGTGACCCAAAATGTCTGTAGGTCTTAACTATCCAATGGGTTACTTACAACAAGGCACAGTTACCAAAAAGGAAAATTCCATACTCGTAATATCTCCTTCTTTCCCCTTTAAAAACAGGCTTGGTCACACTACCTCGGTGCAGACATCGTCCCCTCTGCCAGCCTGCCCGCTGCTGCCTCGCAGTATGTTCAGTAACCTTCCATTTTCTTTGTTCTGCGTCAGGTAAATTCTTTCACTCCCTGCACCACCAGTCTCCACCCGATTGACACCCAACATTTGGGGGTTCCCCACCCCATTTAGGAACCACAGATAATGTACTTAGCTTGTTCTGTATCGATCAACTCTCAACACCAAAATTTATCTTACAAAAAAGACCATGTCTCTTACTTTGCCAGGGACAAAAACTGTGAAAAAGCCAGAAAATCAAAAAAGCAGCAGAAAGCAGTCAATGGAGTATCCCTTACAGTTAGCCAATTTTAGTTCTTTTCTTTCTTTTTTTTTATTTTTAAGAGATTTTATTTATTTGACAGAGAGAAACACAGCCAGAGAGGGAACACAAGCAGGGGGAGTGAGAGAGGGAGAAGCAGGCTTCCTGCTGAGCACGGAGCCCGATGTGGGGCTTGATCCCCGGTCTCCGGAAGGCAGTCGCTTAACCAACTGAGCCACCTAGGTGCCCCAGTTTTAATTATTTTCTGATAGTTTTGCTCAGGTGGAAATTTGAATGAAGCCTCTACCTACTTGTTAGAGTGATAATAACCTCCTCAGGTAGGTTTGTAGCAAGTGAACTTTCTCTAGTTGGGGGAGGGCTGGCTTACAGGGTCTGATTGTTTCCTCTCAGGCCAGTAGGACTTCTCCTAAATTACCGGCACTCAGGTGCCTGGGTGGCTCAGTGGGTAAAAGCCTCTGCCTTCAGCTCCGGTCATGATCTCAGGGTCCTGGGATCAAGACCCGCTTCGGGCTCTCTGCTAGGCAGGGAGCCTGCTTTCTCCTCTCTCTGCCTGCCTCTCTGTCTACTTGTGATCTCTCTCTGTCAAATAAATAAATAAAATCTTTAAAAAAAAATTACTAGCAACCATGTTGAAAGGAGCTCTGGCTGTAGGCTTTGTCCTTCTTATAGGATCCAGCTTTCCTTTCCTGGGGGCAGCTGTAGCTTTGATTGGAATAAATGGCAGTTCAGAGGTGATTATACTTTAACTCTTCAAAGGCAGGGGTGGAGAGTGTGTGTGTAGAGGGTAGAGGGGTGACTTTAAGCCTGAAATCCGAAATGTGATGACAGAGGCAAGAAAAAAAAAAAAAAAAAGGATGAAAAAGCAAAATACTCAGGCCTGTAAAGTGACACTTTCATTTTAATGAGAATCTACGCTTCATGGATTATCTATTTTTCCTTTCAGATTCATTCTGCAGCCTACTCTGTGCCCCGAGAGGCTGACCTATATGGACTGCTGCACTGGGCTCCCTGCCTTCTGATTTCTATTTGGGTTCAGTGAATGGGAGGGGCAGTGCTGGTAGTGGTGGGAAGTCAGTGAGGGAGTGAGGAAGGAATGTCTATTTCCCCGGCTCCCTCCCTTCCACGTTCCCAAAGGTTGACTATTTCCCTCTGCCAAAATTATTGCTTCTGTTAGGTTGCCCTCAAATGAAGTTCACCCTCAAGGGTTCAGCAACAATTCCTTCCCCTTGCCCTTTCAGACATAAGTGTGGGAACTGCTCCCTGCTGTTACTAGCCTTAGGTCACTACACTATCCCTTCTTTTTCCCTCTAAATCTTGCCTTTATAAATAACCTCTTTATTAAACTCTCCTTAATGACTCAATTTGACGGTGCCATCTGCTTCCTGGATCCTGACTTACAGATGGTACTGATTTTCAACAAGAAATCTCAGAAATACAATTCTACCTTGCAGTTTGACTATACAATCCCATTCATATCATGGACACATTTCCTCGTTCATGGCCTATTTTATGACAAACCTTTCCATGCCTCTAGGCTGACCCTTGACATACACTGCCTTCTCTTTCCGCACAAGTGAGGGGGGTTTAAAACAGTTCTTCCTTCTACCCTGAGAATAAACCAAGACCCTGGGAATATTCATGAATGGTTAGACTGTAGCTTTCCTTCCAGTTGTGTCCAGTCTGTCTGACTGATCTTCAGTGCTGGTTATCGGTTTTCAAATTAGCCTCCCTGCTGGGACTAGAGTCTGAACCCCGGCCTTGTGAATCTGGCCTCTGCTTTTCCCAGACATTTAATTTTTTCCTCATTGTCTGTCAGCCGCTGGCTGCTTCCTATATCACCAAGATGGACCTTCTTGTCGTTATGTCTTTGGCCTGCTCCTGAACCTAAAAAGTGTCTTTCTCAAAAATCCCTTTTATTACACTACACCTGTCCCTTAGATAGAAACCATATTTGCTGATTCTCTTGGAATTTCGCATTTGGACTGCTGGCCCTTGAAGGCTACGCCTGTTGGGTGTATTCATCCCCCAAGTCTCATGTCCCCTGCATACAGTATTGCCAGTGGGATTCTGAAATAGTTCATGGCCATGGTTACATCACTCATGATCAATACAAACTGAAGGGGAATGGACAATGTTAAAAACAGAGACACACAAAGCAAGAATTAGTAAGTGTGCTTTCAACACAATACTAAGGATAATGCATTCTAAGCAATCGATACATGTATTGCTCAGTCTGGCATTTTGATTTACAAATCAGCCCTTATGAGTCAATTCCCTGAGGCTTAATCACCCTAGATAAACTTCAAAATAAGGAATTTAAAAGCTTAAGGATCAAGATCCTGAAAAGGGAGTAGTAATTCTTGGATTCCAACACAAAGACTCTGCCAAGAAACAATCTTAAGTGTCCAAAAATAAGAGAAAGCTTAAAATTATGGTATTAATAACAGCTATTTAAAAAAAAATAACAGCTATTTTGTTGGACACCTACTATGTGCCAGAGTATTTTGTACTTATCACTTTTTTTTTCTTAAGTTTTCTTTTTAACATTTAGGAAAAAAATATTTATTTATTTGACAGAGAGAGAGAGAGCATAAGCAGGGGGAGCAGCAGGCAGGGGGAGAGGAAGAAGCAGACTCCCTGCTGATGTGGACCTCAATGCCAGGACCCTGGGATCATGATTTGAGCCAAAGGCAGACACTTAAATGACTGAGCCACCAAGGTACCCCTACATAGATCCACTTTATTTAACTCTTAACAGCCCTGAAACTTTGGTATTTTACTAATGACGAAGACTGAGAAAGGTTAACTGCCTGTAGTCACACTGCTAGTATTTGGGAAATTGGAATTTGAATTCAGCCTTGTTTAAAAGCTCATTCTTCTCTCTATACTTCTTTCTATATTATGCTACTACATCAATATGGTAGAATAGTGGCTTGCCCTTAAAATAATAAATATGCTGGCTCTACTGATATAGAAAAACTCAAGAGAAAATAAAGTAGTTGCTACTTTAAAGCAGTGATATTATGTTTTGATAATTTATTAAAGGTTTATTTATTTGAGAGAAAGAGAGGGAGCAAGCATGCACGAAGGGAGGGAGAGAATCTCAAGCAGACTCCCCACTGACCTCAGAGCCTGATGTGGACTTGACCTCATGATCCTGAGATAGTGACCTGAGCCCAAACCAAGTCAGGCACTCAACTGGCTGAGCCACCCAGGCACCCCTTGTTTTGATAAATTTCTGTATTTCTTTTTCTGGGGGGGGGCGGCAATTGTAAATATTACTTTAAAATTTTTGGTTTACAACTATTAGTATATAGAAACATGGCTGATTTTTGTGTGTTGATCTTATATCTTGCAATCTTGCTAAACTCACTCATTAGTTCTAGATTTTCTTTTTGAGGGGTAAATTCCTTGGAGTTTTCTTTGTAGACAATCACGTTATCTGAAAATAGGGAAGATTTTATTTCTTCTTTTCCAATCTGGATGCCTGATATTTATTTTTCTTTCTTCCTCTGGCTAGGACTTCCAGTGTGTTATTGAACAGGAATAGAGGGATGGACAGCTTTGACTTGTTCTTTATCTTAGGAAGAAGCACACAGCCTTTCATCATTAAGTACAATGTTAGCTGTCAGGTCTGTTTATTTGTTTTCCCCAACATTTTATTTATTTATTTGAGAGTGAGACAGAGAGCACAAACTGGGGGAAGAAGCAGAGGGAGAGGGAGAAGCAGAAACCCTGTTAAGCAGAAAGTCCCATGTGAGGCTCGATCCCAGGACTCTATGATCAACCCACTGAGCAACCCAGGTGCCCCTTGCTGTAGGTTTTTTGAAGATGTTCTTGTGATGTTGAGGAAAGTTCCTTCTATCCCTAGTTTGCTGAGAGGTTTTGTTTTTTTTTTAATCATGAATTGATGCTTAATGTTTCAAATTCTTTTTCTGTATCAATTAATATAGTCATGTGATTTTTCTTCTGTATACTATTAAACTGATTATATTAATTTTTAAATATTGAACAAACTTTGCATTATCAGAAGAAACCCCACTTGGTCATGATGTGTTACTCTGTTTTTACATTACTGGATTCAATTTTCAAATATTTTGTTAAAGATTTTTCTGTGTTCATGAGGGACATTGATATATAGTTTTCTTTTCCTGTAATGTTTTTTGGTTTTAGTATTATGGTAATAATATCTGTATCTTCTATGTTCTTGTTGATTTTCTGCTTGCTACTCTGTTACCAAGAGAGGAGTACTAAAGTCCCCAACTATGATGTGAACTTGTATATTTCTTTTTCACTTTTTTTTTTTTAAAGATTTTATTTATTTGACAGAGAGAAACACAGCCAGAGAGGGAACACAAGCAGGGGGAGTGAGAGAGGGAGAAGCAGGCTTCCCGCCAAGCGGGGAGCCCGATGTGGGACTCGATCCCGGGTCTCCGGGATCATGACCTGAGCCGAAGGCAGTTGCCCAACCAACTGAGCCACCCAGGCGCCCCTCTTTTTCACTTCTGACAGATTTTGCTTTCTGTATTTTAGATAACAATTAGAATTCTTATACCATCTCAATGAACTGACTTCTCTGTTGCTATATAACCTTCTTTATCCCTGCTCATTTTCTTTGCTGTGAACTCTACCTTGTCTGATAGCAATCTAACTGTTCCAGTTTTTTTTAAATTAGTTTTCAAAGTATATCTGTTTTCATTCTTTAGCATTGAATCTATAGATCATATTTGAAATGAGTTCCTCATATATAGCAAATGTTTTTGTTGTTGTTGTTTTTGTCCATTTTGACTAATCTGTCATAACTCACGGGCTCAAATTCCACTGATTTGCTTAAGCCTGGCAATTATTGTAATAAGAGGGGGAAAAATCACCTGATTGGGTAGCAAATTAGAGAATAAATCATTAAGTAGAATTGAGTCTCCCTTTTCCTGTAATCACATGGCTGCTACACAGCTGGGGAGATACACTCACAATGTCCAGGACAAGCTTCAACTAACATAATGCTAGAAACATTTAGTATTTATAAATCTGAACCCTTAAATGATACCAGCTGACTTTGTATCCCAAAAGAAAAACAAAAGTTCTAGAGAGGGGCGAATTGTTCTACGGGTCTTTTTGCTGAGATTGCATCTTAAGGATAGGCTGGCACAAAACTAACTTGTATGGGGGCGCCTGGGTGGCTCAGTGGTTAAGCCTCTGCCTCCGGCTCAGGTCATGATCCCAGAGTCCCGGATCGAGCCCCTGCAACGGTCTCCCTGCTCAGCGGGAAACCTGCTTCTCCCTCCCGCTGCTTGTGTTCCCTCTCTGGCTGTGTTTCTCTCTGCCAAATAAATAAAATTAAAAAAAAAAAGCCTTATATGCACACAAGAGCAGTGTTGAAGGCTATTATTCTGGGTGGTTACTTAACTTCTTGTCGCTTCTGTTACATCCGGGGAAATAGAAACTGCTCTGAGTATTTGAAACATAGAAAATTTATTGTAAAGAATTGGAGTGCCTGGGTGGCTCAGAGGGTTAAGCCTCTGCCTTCCGCTCAGGTCATGATCTCAGGGTCCTGGGATCAAGTCCCACATCGGGCTCTCCACTCAGCAGGGAGCCTGCTTCCAGCCTCTTTCTCTGCCCGCCTGTCTGCCTATTTGTGATCTCTGTCTGTCTGTCAAATAAATAAATAGAATCTTTAAAAAAAATACATGTAAGTTTAAGTAACCTCATCTACAACTGTGGTCTTTCTGTGTACATTGAAGAGTATTGACTCCTGTTTGGTGCTCTTCTTGTGGCACCCTCCCCTAGAAGGGATCATATCCTCATCCTGCTGAAAGCAGGCAGTCATGTGATTGGCTTTGCCCAGTGAAATGTGACGGAATCGGATATGCGTCAATTTACAGGGGGAAGTTTTAAGAGCCAGTGGCTCACTATGTTCTCTTTTTTCTCTGCCATCATGACCTTAAGTGTTCCAAAGTAGTATGAGTAAGAGACAAGTTTGTAGGGCGCCTGGGTGGCTCAATTGGTTAAGTGACTGCCTTTGGCTCGGGTCATGATCCCGGAGACCTGGAATTGAGTCCCAAATCGGGCTCCCTGCTTGGCGGGAAGCCTGCTTCTCCCTCTCTCACTCCCCCTGCTTGTGTTCCCTCTCTGGCTGTGTTTCTCTCTGTCAAATAAATAAAATCTTAAAAAAAAAAAAAAAAGAAACAAATTTGTAAGTCTCAGATCTTGGAGGCATTTTTTACTAATAACCAATAATAATTAGCCTATCTTCACTAATTTTTTTTTTAAAGATTTTATTTATTTATTTGACAGAAACACAGCAAGAGAGGGAATACAAGTAGCGGGGAGCGAGAGAGGGAGAAGCAGGCTTCCTGCCGAGCAGGGAACCAGATGCGGGGCTCGATCCTGTGTCTTCAGGATCATGACCTGAGCTGAAGGCAGTCGCTTAACCAACTGAGCCACCCAGGTGCCCCTTCACTGATATTTTTAATGTATGCTTTACTGCCTCTAAATTTTCCTAAGTCTAATCTGCTTCCATTTTTTTGTGCTTAGTTTCTCCCTTTTTATATCTTTATATTTTGCCATTATCCTGCCCTTGAAAATTTGCTTTTATTTATTTAATCTATTTATCATTTTAACTGTCCTTGAGAATTTGAATCAACAAAAAGCAGAGAAACAGTTAACTAGCCTGGAGCCTTAAAGGCTTTTAAATTTCCTCTTGTCCTACAAAGTTCAGGTAGTTGTTTGTTTTGTTTTGTTTTAAGATTTTATTTAATTATTTGAAAGAGAGAAAGAGAGAGAACACAAAAGCAGGGGCAGAGGGAGAAGGAGAAGCAGACTCTCTTGCTGAGCAGGGAGCTTGATGAGTAACTTGATGTAGGACTCAATCCCAAACCTTGGGATTGTGACCTGAGCTGAAGGCAAATGCTTAACTAACTGAGCCACCCAGATGCCCCAGTCCAGGTAGTTTTTTTTTTGTTTTGTTTTGTTTTTTAAGATTTTGTTTATTTATTTGACAGAGAGAAACACAGCTAGAGAAGAGAGGGAACACAAGCAGGGGGAGAAAGAGAGGGAGAAGCAGGCTCCCCACCTAGCAGGGAGCCCAATGTGGGGCTCAATCCCAGGACTCTGGGATCATGACCTGAACCGAAGGCAGAGGCTTAGCTACTGAGCCACCCAGGCGCCCCAGTCTGGGTAGTTTTTATAAGAATCTTGGGCTTACTATCATTTAGGCAAAAAACTAGAAATCTGAGAATTAAACATTTCATATAATGCTTACATTTAACTAGCATTATAAATGCTTACCCTTACCTTGCTTTTCAACATTGACTTTATAGTAAATACTTAATGTAAATTTAAAGCAACTTAAAGTATATATTGAAACCCCAACAATTTAATTCTATTCTCTGTAACAATAATACTAATATAAAGTTTAAAATAAAGGCTTTAAATTTTAACACTCGGTCACGTAAAGAGAATGTCAGCAAATATGGGGCGCCTGGGTGGCTCAGTTGGTTAAGCGGCTGCCTTCCGCTCAGGTCATGATCCCAGAGATGAGGGCTCCTGTCCCACATAGAGCTCCCTGCTCGGCGGGAAGCCTGCTTCTCCTTCTCTCACTCCCCCTGCTTGTGTTCCCTCTCTGGCTGTGTTTCTCTCTGTCAAATAGATAAAATCTTAAAAAAAAAAAAAAAGAGAGAGAGAATGTCAGCAAATAAACCTCCTTAAATTCGATCCCATATCTCTTTATGAGTTTATTTAGAGTAAAGATTCCTGTATGGCACTCCTAGGGATTCTGATTCAGCACATATTTGGAGACCATTGTGTTAAATGGTAGTGAATCCCTCTCTCTTTCAAGTACTAGTTAGGAGTTTTGGAACAGCTGATGCAATGTATGGTCTCCACCAAATTTTGTATGTTGAATATGATGGTACTGGAGGCTGACCTTTGGGAGGTAATTAAGTTTACATGAGATCATGAGGGTAGAATCCCCATTATAGAATTAATATCCTTATAAGATTAAGAAATCAGAACTCACTGTCTCTACAATGTGAGGACACAGTGAAAGGGCTGTTTGCAAATGAGGAAGAGGGCTCTCACCAGACATTGAATTTGCCAGTGCCTGATCTATGACTTCCAGCCTCCTGAACCAAGAGAAGTGTTTTTTTGTGTGTGTGGTAAGTCATTTGATATATGGTGTGAACCTTAATAAAACTGCTAGTTATTTTATCATCAAAGGATAGGTTTACTAGGGACTAGTTGAGAACTGCAATCTGGGACAGACAAGCAGAGGCAAAACTGTACGTAAATCCAGAGACCAAAGGAGAGGAATGCTTTTTGATGGAGGAAAGAGATCAGTTGCGAAGGCTGTTATAAACTAAAAGTCCATTGTTGTTAACTGGGTGTAGTGGCTTCTCATTGACTGAGCTACTGCTGTGAGGGTAAGGAACTCTTCTCTTCCTCCCTTCTTTCTCCTCCCCTTTACTAAATGGGGAGAACCAGATTGTGTCTTTTGTTATGTTAATATGGTGACTATTGAACCTCACAGAAGGATGGGGTATGGTAGCCAGGGGAACCAACACTGTGATGAGAGGGTTAGACGTTTCAGTCCCCCTCCCTTGACTTCCTGGGAGATGAGAGGGGTTGGAGGTTGATTCAGTCATCAGTGGTCAATGAGTAACCAATCATGCCTATGTAATGAAACCTCCATAAAAACCCCAAAGGTAATGCTTAAATGGGTTTCCTGAGCTCTGTGAGCTGCTCTAGCAAATTAATCAAGCTAAAGGAGAGTAACAGGAATCTCTGATTTCTAGCCAGTCCGTCACAAGTACAGGTTAACAACCTGGGCTGTGCTTGGCATCTGAAACCAAGGGCAGTCTTGTAAGACAGAGCCCTTAACTTGTGGAATCTGCACCATCAGCGAGTAGGTAGTGATGTAGTTTTGGAATGTAGGTGAGGTTTGGTAGAGTGAGGTCCCATGTCAACGACCAAGAAAGAATTCTTGGATGTCTTTGGTGCAAACAGGTGATTTTATTTTATTTTTTATTTTTATTTTTTTTAAGATTTTATTTATTTATTTGACAGAGAGAGATCACAAGTAGGCAGAGAGGCTGGTAGAGAGAGAGAGAGAAGGAAGCAGGCTTCCTGCTGAGCAGAGAGCCAGACACGGGCCTTGATCCCAGGACCCTGAGATCATGACCTGAGCCGAAGGCAGAGGCTTCAACCCACTGAGCCACCCAGGTGCCCAACAGGTGATTTTATTAAAACACGGAACAGAATCTGTGAGCAGGACATGTGGGCAGAAAGAGGGGCATTGGGGGTTTTGAGGAGTGGCTGATTATATACTGTGGGGTACTGTGGGGTTGAAGGACATTAGGAAAAAGGGAGGTGTAGAAAAGGATTTTCATATGCTAAAGAAGACCCTCTGATACTGGAGGCCTTGCTATTATCAAGCTAAGGTTGTTTTTCCCTCTAACAAAGCATTCACAATATGATAGAAGTTTCCTGGAAGAATGTCACACATATCCCACCCAGGAGCTGGGGTTGGGGGGAGGTCACATGGTGTCAACCTGTGCTTTGTCTTCAGCTCCTTCTGCTCCCTCATCACACAGTGTCCGACTTGAGTTAAATTTATAGGACACCCAGCTGGTGTGGAAGAGTTGTTGATGGCATGTGAACCCCCCCACAAGTTGATATTAATAGGGTCCGTGGTCAAAGGAACAAGGAACGAGGCTGATACAAAATCAAAGGTCAAGCAAAGCTTTATTTCGCACCAAGCATCAGAATCTTACTGGCCCTGGGGCCAAGGTCTCCTCTCCGGGGAGAAAAGGACCACGCCCAACTTCTCAGGCCAGCTTTTATAGGCATCCCTCCAAATCACAAGCTGACTAGGGTCACATCCACCAGAGCTGACCCACTCACGTGGCTTGTCTGAGTTAATTTGCACCTCCATGGGACCTGGACCCCGGAGGTGGGGGCACCTGGGCGTTCCCATCCGACCCCAAGTTCCGTAATGGGCCGAGCATTCTTAGTTTTCATCTCAATACCTCCTGGGATCCTCCCTGGATGGGAGATTTAAGGGGTTTAACTGATTGGGCATCTCCCCCAACCTGGTTCGCCATTGTTTTCCAGGGGCCATTTGTCCATAACACCTGGAGCTGTTTTTCTGAGTAAACAGGATAGTGGCTTGGATTCCAAAACTGGACCTTGCAGATATTGGGAGCAGAACCATTATTCCCAGTCACCACCTTAAAATTATTAAACCAAGGGGTAGAGCACAGGAATAATTTTTTTTAATTAATAGACTTATTTTTTTAGAACAGTTTCAGAATTACAGAAAAATTGAGCAGCTAGTACAGATCCCATATTGTGTTCTTAGATCTACATAATCTTCCTCATTATTAGCATCTTTACATTAGTATATAAAATATTAATTAGTGCAATTAATGAGCCAATACTGATACATTATTAAAAACTAAATTTCATAGTTTATTCAGATTTGCTTCATTTTTACCTGTCCTTTTTATGTTCAAGGATCCCATCTTGGATGCCATGTTACATTTAGATGATATGCCATCTTTTTTGTTTTTTTTTAAGATATATTTATTTATTTGAGAGAGAGATCCAGTGAGAGCAAGGGGGGAGGGGAGTGCAGAGAGCAGACTCCTCCCTGAGCAGGGAGCCAGATGTGGGACTTGATCCCGGGACCCTGAGATCATGACCTGAGCAGAAGGCAGATGCTTAACCCACTGAGATACCCTAGTGCCCCACATTTAGATGGTATGTTTTCTTAACCTTCTCTTTTTTTTTTTTTTTTAAAGATTTTGTATTTATTTGACAGAGAGAAACACAGCCAGAGAGGGAACATAAGCAGGGGGAGTGAGAGAGGGAGAAGCAGGCTTCCCGCCGAGCAGGGAGCCTGATGTGGGGCTCGATCCTGGGTCTCGGAGATCATGACCTGAGCCGAAGGCAGTCGCTTAGCCAACTGAGCCACCCAGGCGCCCCTTAACCTTCTCTTAATTGTGACACTCTCTCAAACTTTTCTTGTTTTTGATGACCTTGACAATGTTGAGAAGTACTCATCAGGTATATTGTATCATTCCCCTCTACTGAAATTTGTCTTAAATTTTTTCATGATTAGACTAAGGTTATGAGTTTTGGGGAAGAAATTCACAAAGCATTTTAAACAGCCTTCAGGTGATTTTTAAGTTCACAGAGTAGTTAGAGGCCCTGCTAGTCATATGTGTATTATCTAGTAGTTAGGACTTTAGGTGCTTCTTTGTGCATTATACTGCTATACTGATATTTTCAAGGACAGAAACCATGTCTTACACATCTTTGAATTCTTAGGGTTCAACATAGGACTTATGACATAGTACCTATTACAAGTATTATAATATACTTGTATATTACTTTTTATAATTATGTAAGTCCATTCATACCAGAAAAGGTAATTAATATAAGGAAAGAAATAATTTTTCCTCGGAAAACAAAAATGAACAGAAATCACCAAAAATAATGGATATGGACTGAATGTTTGTGTCCCCCAGATGAATATATTGAAATCCTATCCATCAACAGGACTCTGTTAATGATAGCGCTTTTATGGAGGTAATTAAGGTTAAATAATGTCATAAGGGTGGGGCCCTGATCCAATAGGATTAATGTCCTTATAAGAAGAACAAGAGACATCAGAGAACTCATTCTCTTTCTTCCCATACCATGTGAGGACAAAGCAAAAAGATGGCCATCTGTATACCAGAATGAAAATTCTCTCCAGAACCTTACCATGCTGGCTCCCTGATCTAAGACTTTTAGCTTTCACAACTGTGGGGAAATAAATTTTTGTTAAGCCATCCAGTTGGTAGTATTGTATTATGGCAACCCAAGCAAACTAAAACAGATTTGATACCAAGACGTGGGATGTTGCTATTGTAACAAAAACCTAAAAATGTGGAATTGTCTTTGAAGCTGGGCTATGGGTAGAGGCCAGAAGAGTTTTGAGGTGCATCTTACAACCTAGATTGTCATGAAGGGATTTTTGGTAGAAATGCATATGTTAAAAGTGATTATGGTGAGAACTTAGAAAAAGAGGGGCGCCTGGGTGGCTCAGCCAGGTAAGCATCTGCCTTTGGCTCAGGTCATGATCCCGGAGTCCAGGGGATGAGCCGCATGTCAGGTTCCTTGCTCCTTGGGGAATCTCCTCCCTGTGCCCCCCATCCCCTCCTCTCTCTCTCTCAAATAGATAAGTAAAATATTTATCTTTATAACAATTTTATTTATTTATTTCACAGAGAGAGAGAGCACAAGTAGGAAGAGCAGCAGGCAGAGGGAGAAGCAACACTCTCCCCCCCTGCCCCCACTGCTGAGCAGGGAGCCCAACACAGAGCTCAACCCCAGGATGCTGACAGAGCTGAAGGCAGACACTTAACCTACTGAACCACCCAGGTGCCCTGGCTGAGGAGGTTTCTAAGTAAAATGTTAAAGGTGTAGCCTGGGTCCTCCTGACTACTACTTAGTTAAGTGTGAGAAGGGAGAGGTGAATTGAGGAAGAAGTTATTACAACCAAAAAAGAACCAGAACTCAAAGCTTTGGAAAATTCTCAGCCTATCCATGATACAAAATAGGAGAATGCTTGCTCTGAGGACAACCCTAAAGGTGTGGCTGAATAACCATTTGGTAAAGATATTAATATGGGTGTGAACCCTGAATTTAATCATCACCACAGCACACAGGCAGGACAAGAGATGGGATGACATCAGCAGAGACATGGCCAATTGGCCCTAATAGGGACAGAAAAAGTGAGGAAATGAAGAAAGGCTACTGGACTTTTTGTGTGTACAAAACTGGATGATAGAGGTCTTCTGCTGGAAAATGGTTTATTCTTTAAGAAAAAGGAATGATGACCTTGAAGGTGGTTCAGAGGGCTTTGGGGCTTCCATATCCACCAAGGGCCCAGGGTGCAAGTTTGTTTTCTCCTTGGTCTCAGAGGGTGGGGTCCTTGTAGAGCAGCAGAGTATTGGACCAAAAAAGATTATTCTCAAGCCTTAAGATCTAATGGAATTGTGTAAGTCCTAGAAATGTAATGTACAACATGGTGACTATAATTAATATTGTATTGTATATTGGATAGATACTAAATGAGTAGATCTTAAAAGTTCTATTCACCAGGCAACAAAATTGTAACTTTGTGCGGTGATGGATGTTAACTAAGCTTATTTTATAGCATATACATATATCACATCATGTTATACACCTAAAACTAATACAATGTTACATGTCAATTATATCCCAATTGAAAAACAATCTCTTTTCATTAAAAATAAGATCTAATGGGATTTGCCTTGCTAGGTTTAGACTTGCTTGGGACTCACCCCTCCCCCTTCCTTCTTTTGTCTTTCTCCTTTTTGGAATGGGGATTATTATCTGGCCCATTATTGTACTTTGGAAGCACATAACTGGGTTTTTCACAGATACATAGCTTGAGAGGAATTCTGCCTCAGGATGAATCATACCTCATAAGTCTTACCAATAACTGATTTAGATGATAATTAAATGAGACTTTAGGGGCACCTGGGTGGCTCAGTTGGTTGAGCAACTGCCTTCAGCTCAGGTCATGATGTTGGAGACCCGGGATAGAGTCCCACATCAGATTCCCTGCTCGGTGGGAAGCCTGCTTCTCCCTCTCTCAGTCCTTCTGCTTGCGTTCCCTCTCTAGCTGTGTTCTCTCTGTCAAATAAATAAAATCTTTAAAAAAAAAATGAGACTTTGGACTTCAGATTTTGGAGTTGATGCCAGAACAAGTTAAGACTTTTGGGGTTACTGGAATAGATCGAATATATTATGCAAGAAGGACATGAATTTGGGGGGCCCAGTGTAGATTAATACAATAACTGTCAAATTGATGAAGGGCAAGAGAATATATTTTTTTAAAAGATTTTATTTATCTTGAAAAAAAAAAGATGAGAGGAAAAAATATAGAAATCTAGGGGCGCCTGGGTGGCTCAGTTGGTTAAGCAACTGCCTTCGGCTCAGGTCATGATCCTGGAGACCTGTGATCGAGTCCCACATCAGGCTCTCTGCTCGGCGGGAAGCCTGCTTCTCCCTCTCTCACCCCCCCTGCTTGTGTTCCCTCTCTGGCTACGTTTCTCTCTGTCAAATAAATAAAATCTTTAAAAATATATATATATATATATAGAAATCTAGAATTCTGCACTCAGATTGCTTGGTGAGTATCTTTAATTTTTTTTAAAAAGATTTTATTTATTTATTTGACATAGAAACACAGCGAGAGAGGGAACACAAGCAGGGGGAGTGAGCGAGGGAGAAGCAGGCTTCCGGCTGAGCAGAGAGCCCGATGTGGGGCTCCATCCCGGGTCTCCGGGATGATGACCTGAGCTGAAGGCAATCACTTAACCAACTGAGCCACCCAGGTGCCCCTATTACGGTATATTCTTATACTTGTTCTATCTTATTATTACTTACTATCAATCTCTTGCTGTGCCTAACTTATAAATTAAACTTTATCATAGTTATGTATGCATAGGAAAAAAAAATAGTACAGATAGGGCTTGGTACCATTGTCAGTTTTAAGCATCTCCTGGGTGTCTTGAATGTGGGCCTTGCAGATAAGGGGGCAGTACTGAATCTTTGTTTTTTTTCTTATTAGAAATGTTTGCTCATTGGGGCACCTGGGTGGCTCAGTTGGTTAAGTGTCTGTCTTCAGCTCAGGTTATGATCTCAGGGTCCTGGGATCGAGCCCCACATCAGGCTTGCTCAGCAGGAAGCCTGCTTCTCCCTCACCCTCTGCTGCTCCTCCTGCTTGTGCTCTCTCTAATAAATTAAAAAAAAAAAAATCTTAGAAACAAAAACAAATGTTTGCTCCTCGTAACCCAAAGGATACAGAAATATCTAGCAAAGGGAAGGTCTTTCATAGTCATAGTCCTAGATAAAGTTACAGGCTGGTCTCAAGTATACTACTGTTTAGTGATTTTATATTTGTAAAATATATGATAAGAAAAAGCAACAGAAAACACTAAAATCTTTTTTTTTTTAAGATTTTATTTGACAGAGAAACACAGCCAGAGAGGGAACACAAGCAGAGGGAGTGAGAGAGGGAGAAGCAGTCTTCCCGCTGAGCAGGGAGCCCAATGTGGGGCTCGATCCCAGGTCTCCGGGATCATGACCTGAGCTGAAGGCAGTTGCCCAACCAACTGAGCCATCTAGGCGCCCCTTTTTTTAAAATCATTTTTTTTAAAGGAAAGATAACACTAAAATAGTAACTTTTACAGTTAACTCTGGAGACTGGAATTAATGGATTTTTTCCCCTTCTATTGATTTATCTGTATTTTCTAATGTGCCCAAATTAATGTCTATTTATTTTTGGACATTTATTTTATATTTTAAAAACCTTGAAATGTTAAGATTTAAGTGTCTCTTTCAAAGTAAATGTAATTATATTCAAACTTTTTCAATTTTTTAAAAAAGATTTTGTTTATTTATTTGACAAATACAGCTAGAGAGGGAACACAAGCAGGGGGAGTGAGAGAGGGAGAAGCAGGCTTCCCGCTGAGCAGGGAGCCTGATGTGGGGCTCAATCCTGGGTCTCCGGAATCATGACCAGAGCGGAAGGCAGTTGCTTAACCAACTGAGCCACCCAGCTGCCCTAGCTTTTTCAATTTTTGAAATAAAATTTTTCACTTAATATTCCAAGAAAAAATTCCAATAGTAAAAGGCTCTCCGATGTCTACAGATTAAACGAATTTTAAAATTATAATAAGTCAAAAGAATCAATACAATCTACCATACAGTTTCCATCACTTAATTATGTAATTTGTGTTTAAGACAAGTACTTAAGCCTTAAGAGTTTCATAGATGAGCAAACTCTTAATTTTTCCCTTTTAACATCATTCACCAGATGGTCTAGAAATCTTTGATCTTCAAGCCTTGCTGGGTTTTCAGGCCTCCAGCTGAGGTGTTACTTCCCCAAAACTTTGTGTGGTTCCTGTCATTAGACTTATACAATAAACTTACTAATCAATCACCACAAAGTTAGATAATTTGCCAAAGAGAATAGAATGAATTTTACAACACTGTTCATGGATTGTTTTTAAGATTTTATTTGAGAGAGACAGAGACAGTGACAGAGCAAACGGAGGGAGAAAAGAGTAAATTGGCTCTCTGGCCGGATAAGGGGATGGATCCCAGGACCCTAGGATCCTAACCTGAGCTGAAGGTAGATGCTTAACTGAGTCACCCAGGGTAACAACAAATCAGGGACCTATTTTCTACTGGGTAATTCACAAAGATTGCCTTAAAGTGTCAACCTTTCTACCTAAAAGTCCTAGTGATACCTCAAACCCAAAGACCATTTATTCTGAACCGTAATCTTTTAAAATTTGGTTATCAACTTTCATCCCAAACACAAGCTTTGGTCTGTCTGGTTCCTACACGAGTACAGAGGCATGGGCCTGCTCATCTCTCGGGCCTCTCCACCTAACACTCTCTCTCAACCGTCTCGCCGTCCAAACGAGCTCTCACGCAGGGTTGTTGGGTACAGTAGGTCCCTCACCTCCCGCCTTCCCGGCCCTTGGCTAAACCCGACAGTTGCCCGTAGCTGACCCGACCATTCTGCCAGGACCTCGCCTTTCGCCTTCCCTTTCTCCTCTTTCGCAGTCCCATGTCTGCAGCGGGTCCGGCCTCAGGGTCAGAGCCTCGCTTGATTCCTGCAGCCCACTAACCACGGGTGCGAGGAACATTAAGCCGATCCCAATTCAAGGACAAGCAGGAACGGCTCACACGCTTCCCTCCGCCCAGTTCCCAGCCCCGCACCGGGAACAGGGCGTGAAGGAGACTGGCTCAAGCACCCACGCTTTTGCGCACGCGCGTGCTCCCGCCCGGCCTGCCGGCGCGCGCCGGACCTGAAGAGCCGGGCCAATCAGAGAGTGCCTAGCCTCTACGCCCCCAGCTCCGCGCGTGCCAGTCTTCCTTTAAAGGCGGCTTTCTAGTACAATAGCCTGCTGGCGGACATTCCCTTTCCTCTGTGCTCCTCAATCGTCGCCCACAGAAACGCCCTTCCCAGGGGCGGCCTGGAGGCCCCTCCCAAGGGAGGAAAGAGGGTGGTGGGGGAAGGGTGGGAAGTGCGGAAGGGTTTTTTACTTTCAAGAAAACGCCTTTCACGCTCCATACTTGCCCCGCTCGCCTGTCTGGGTAGCAACGCCCCTACACCCGCTTAAGTCAATAGCAAATGTTGTGTGAAAGGAAAGCGCTAGCAGTTTTTCTTTCAAATGATAAGTTCTCGTGAAGTAATGCCGCCTCCGTGCATTACCCAGAATTCCCGAGGTCCCGCGTGGCGTGTTTCCGGTCTGAGTGCTCCGGTGGGGCCATCAGGCAAGGCTCCCGTGTTCTGAGCCTTTTCACCCCGCCCCGTCCGTGCGCGTCCTCGCACAGTGCCCGCTTACCCCCAGCCCCAGCAAAGTAATAGTTTTCCTGTATTTTATGATGGTAAGAAGAAAACTGCTTTCAAAAAGTGCCTGCTCCCTGCAGAACTGATAGTAAGTACATAGATGTTTATAAAAGAAGGTTGAACTCACCACTCACCCACAATCTCACCACTCAGAAATAACAGTATTTACACACTGCTGTGTAAACTTGGGAGACTTCACGTATGCCCATAAAGTGTGTGTGTTTTTTTAAAGATAATAGTGTCTCGTAGCTTTCCTGGTAAATTTAAATAATCATTTTTAATGGCTGTATGGATATAATGCCATTTAAGGTTGTTTGGATATAATTTGTCCAACCAGTCCCGAAATTGTTGGACTTTTAGGGTATTTACAGTTTTTCACATGTACAGACAATACTAGATGTCATCAAAAAGAATGAAATCTTGCCATTTTCAACGATGTGGACAGAGCTAGAGTGTATTATGCCAAAGAAAATTAGAAAGACAGATGCCATATGATTTTACTTATGTGGAATTTAAGAAACAAACATGAACATAGGAGAAGGAGAGAAAAAAAGGAGAGGCAAACCATAGGAGACTTTTACCTGTAGAGAACAAACTGAAGGCTGCTGGAAGGAAGTGGGTGGTGGGGCATGGGCAAAATGAGTGATGGGCATTAAGGAGGGCACTTGTGATGAGCTCTGGGTGTTAAAGGTTTATTTATTTATTTTGAGAGAGAGGGTGTGTGCATGCAAGCGGGATAGGAGCAGTGCGAGAGAGAGAAAAATCCCAAGTAGGCTACGTGCTGAGCACGGAATACCACGAGGAGCTCGATCTCACTACCCTGGGATGATGACCCGAGTGGGAATCAAGAGTCTGCCGCTTAAATAACTGAGCCACCCAGGTGCCCTTGTTTTGTTTTGGTTTTTGTTTTTTTTAAGATTTTATTTATTTATGACAGATCGCGAGAGAGGGAACACAATCATGGGGGAAGCTGGAGAGTGAGAAGCAGGATCCCTGCTCAGTGGGGAGCCGGATATGGGACGCCAGGATCATGATCTGAGCCAAAAGCACATGCTTAAGGAACAGAGCCACCCAGGCGCCCTCACCCAGGTGCCCTTTTACTGGTTGTTATATGTAGGTGATGAATCACTGAATTCTACTTCTGAAACCAATATTACCCTGAATTTAAGTAAAAACTTAAAAAAAATCTTACTCCTAAAAAAACACTACTAGATGATTATTCTTATAGATAAATTTGTACATATTCCTGATTATTTCCTTATAATAAATTCATGGAAATATAATTATTGGATCAAAGGAATTATTTTTTTAAAATTATGTATGTATGTATATATGTATTTATTTATTTATTTAAACACAGAGAGAGATATCACAGGTAGGCAGAGAGGCAGGCAGAGAGGGGGGGGGAAGCAGACTCCCCACTGAGCAGAGAGCCAGATGCAGGGCTCCATCCCAGGTCTCTGAGATCATGACCTGAGCTGAAGGCAGAGGCTTTTCTCTGAGCCACCCAGGCACCCAGGAATGCACTCTTTTAAGAGTCTAGGTGATGCTACCAGACTCTGCCCTTGAAATATATTACTTTTCCACCTGTGTTTTGATCTTCTTGATAATCTTGAGTACTGGCAAGCTTTGAGATATTTATCAGCTTTTGAACATTTTTATCATCTTTGTCATCTTGTTTTAATTTGCATTTTTATTAACTAAGTGTAAAACAGTATCATTCATATATTTATTGGCTCTATTTTGTGCATTGCCAGTAAATTACTCCCGGTTTAAAACTGAAGTATTTACATTTAAAAATTACAAGTGTTTTTGTATATCAGGAATATTAACTTTTGAATGATCTATAATTACAAATATTATTATCATATTTTAAAAGATTTTATTTATTTCAGATAGCTTGAGAGAGCATAAGCAGTGGGAGGAGGAGTAGTGAGAGAAGCAGGCTCCCCACTTAGCAGGGAACCCAACATGGGGCACAATCCCAGGACCCAAGGATCATGACCTGGGCTGAAGGCAGATGCTTAACCCACTGAGCCACCCAGGTGCCCCTTATTACCATCTTTTAGCTCATTTTTTAATATGGCCTGGGCTGATCATTTGCTGAAGGAAAGAAAAGTCTTACAAAAACATAGAACATACAATGCCAGATGGACTAACATAGCAAAGAATACAATTCATCTCGAAGTTATTTGTATATCAAAAGTTTAAATTAAAATGCAAAAAAATACAGATCTTAAGAAAATGATATTAAAGTTCACTTGAGAAAGTACAGTTGATCCTTGAAAAACACAGATTTGACTGCTTCCATCCACTTATGTGTGGATTTTTTTTGATACAGTAAAGTACTGTAAATATATTTTTCTTCCTTATGATTTTCTTAATATTTTCCTCTGGCTTTATTGTAAGAATACAGTATATAATACATGTAACATACAAAATATGTGTAGCAATTTATGTTGTCAGTAAGGACAGTTTATTATTAATAAAGTTTTTTGGGGTGCATGGGTGGCTCAGTTGGTTAGATGTCCAACTTATTTATTTTATTTTTTTTTAGATGTCCAACTTTTGACCTCAGCTCACATCTTGATCTCCGGGTCATGAATTCAGGCCCTCTCTTGGGCTCCACACCGGGCATGGAACCTACTTAAATAATAATAATAATAAAGTTTCTGGGGAGTCAAGAGTTACACGTGGATTTTCTACTTGGGAGGGGCTGGTACCCCTAACTTCTCTGTTCAAGGGACAACTGTAAATGGTCATAACTTTTTTTAAAGGTTTTTATTTTTTTTATTTTATTTTTATTTTTTATTTATTTGACAGAGAGAAACACAGCCAGAGAGGGAACACAAGTGAGAGAGGGTAGTGAGAGAGGGAGAAGCAGGCCTCCCGCCAAGCAGGGAGCCCGATGTGGGACTCGATCCCGGGTCTCCAGGATCATGACCTGAGCCGAAGGCAGTCGCTTAACCAACTGAGCCACCCAGGTGCCCCAAGTCATAACTTTTTAAAAAAAAAAGATTTTATTTACTTATTTGTCAGAAAGAGGGCACAAGCAGAGGGAGTGGCAGGCTGAGGGAGAAGCAGACTGATCCAGGAATCCTGGATCATGATCTTAGCCAAAGGCAGAGGCTTAACCAGATGAGCCACCCAGGAGTCCCTGGTCATAACTTTTTCTTTTCCCTGGTCATAACATTCAAAGAAAGTTATTTAAACGGGGGAAAGGGAAGTGGAGTGGGGGAGAATGGACTCTCCTGACATGATTTGCAGGCTAAATATAAAGATAACTAGAAGTACAAGAAAAAAATATGTGCTAAGGTTATATAAAGTGTATACCATAAAATCATGCACAATTTTGTACTATGTAAAAATTCAGTTTATGTAGAATTAACCAGAATCAGAACCCATAAGTAAGTAAAATAGGTAGAAGTTTAAGGTGATGGGAATTTTTTTCTTTTTAAGATTTTATTTATTTATTTGATGTAGAGAGAGAGTTCAAGTGGGGAGAAGGGGCAGAGGAAGAGGGAGAAGCAGACTCCCCACTGAGCAGGGAGCCGGACTCAGGACTCAACCCCAGGACCCTGAGACCATGACCTGAGCTGAAGGGAGACGCTTAACCGACTAAGCCACACTGTAGCCCCAAGGTGATGGAATTTTTGTTTGGAAGTTTCTCATTTTTATGTAGGCATATCTGTAAGGCTTTTCCTTTGTTTCTAGCTTTGATGTCATGTTTATTTATGTATTCTAGCACTTTTGATATCTTTTAAGAAATTAAAAAATTTTTAATCCATCTAAAATTTGAGGAGGAAGGGAAGAATCTAGCTTGATTTTTTTTTTCCTCAATGACTTGCTGGTTCCCCACATACCATTTATTAAATACTCAATCTCTATAGATTTAAAATCTGTACAGCAATAAGTTACCATTTACTTTCTTTTCTTTTTTTTTTTTTAATATTTTATTTATTTATTTGACAGAGAGAAACAGAACCAGAGAGGGAACACAAGCAAGGGGAGTCAGAGAGGGAGAAGCAGGCTTCCCGCCTAGCGGGGAGCCCGATGCGGGACTCGATCCCGGGTGTCCGGGATCATGACCTGAGCGGAAGGCACTCGCTCAACCAACTGAGCCACCCAGGCGTCCCATCCATTTACTTTATTTTCTATAACATTGATTTATTTGTGACTGGATGGCATTATTATTATTTTAATATATTTTAAAATTGTTTTTAAATTTCTGTTAAGGTAAATCCCTGCTTAGTAGACTTCTTTTTCAGAATATTCTGTCTTTTAAAAATCTATTTGAGGCATATAAAACTTAAAAAACAACATGAAGCAAACTACCAACCTAAGAACTACAACATTACCAATAACTTGAATCAGTCTGTGTTCTCTTGCCCTTCTACTGTGTCATCCTTGCCATAGATATAATGTTACATTGTCTCTTTTATAGTAACTTTAAACTTACTTTATTAAATTAAAAGAGTTGTGATTTTGATTGAAATTGCATTGATTTTTTGGATTAATTTAGGGAGAATGGGCATATTTATAAAAATAATTCTGTAGTTTTTATTTAGTGCTCTGTGTTTTTTAATCTACACATGATTATTACCACCCTCATTTTACAGATAAGGAAACTCATGCATAAAGAGATTACTTGTTGAAGGTCAGGAAACTGAGCCTGTGCTCTTTAGGTCTGTCATATTGCCTCTCTACAATATGGAATCTGCTCATCTGTAATGGACATGCAGTTCACCTTGTCTCCTCTGCTCCTCCCCTGTCCTAGTCTGCATCTTTATCTTCTGTTAATGAGTAGATAACCTACTTCATCCTCCCCTCCTCTGCTGTAGCTGATTAGACCAACAGGTGGGTAGAAAAGCTGGTCCAATCAGATTGTTTCTCCCAGAAATTTGCAATTAGTCTTACCTGGTCTCTTGACCTTTGACCCACACAGAGTTAGGGTAGAGAAAGAAGGCCTCCTGAAAGGCAGTCAGGAGACCAGCAGAGCTAAGAAGCCCGTAAGAGGGTGGCTGGGCAGCTGCCTGGGATTCTGGGGCTTTTCTTGGCCTGATTTGTCCCTACTAAGACCCAACTACCCGTTCTGCTCTTGGGGATCTACACAAGGTACCTCTCTTCCTTCAAATAAACTTCTTTCACTTTATTTTTATTTATTTTTATTTTTATTTTTATTTATTTATTTATTTATTTATTTATTTATTTTTATTGTTACTAAAATTTTTTTTCCAGTGTTTCAAGATTCATTCCCCATTCCCCACACCCAGTGCTCCACACTTTAGGTGTCCCAGTACCCACCACCAGGCTCTCCCATCCCTCCACCCCCCTCCCTCCAAGTCCCTCAGTTTGTTTCTGTGTTCAAAATCTCTGTTGTTTCGTTTCCCTCCCTAGATTACCCTATTTCCCATTTGCTTTCCTTCTGCCACTGTCCTCCAGTTTGCCCCTCATGCACCGCAAGTAAGTGAGACCATGCGATACTTGAATTTCTCTTCTTGGCTAACTTCTTTCACTTTAAATTCACCTGAATGACTTTTCTTCCTTTTGAAACCAATTATGCTATCTAAAAACATGGCCCCTTGATTTACCCATTTTCTTTTGGTTTCCCAGTAGCATTTTTTTTACATAAATTCTGCACATTTCTTGTCCAATTCATTCCTAAATATATTTTAGTTGTTTTTTGCTCTTTATAATAATAATAATATGTTTATTGTTGTTCCCTTTACATTGAAATGTCGGTGGTTTGTAAATGTGAATTAGTCTTTCAAATGTGTTTTGAAATAATGTTTCCTACTAGATATATTTTTTAGTTCTATACTTTCAGTTGTTCTGCTGATGATTCATGTGAGGACAATGATGATTCATCTGATGGAAATGAGCCACAGGGAACCCAAGAAGTATAGAATTTCCTGTAAACTGATTTAAAAAGAAAGTCTCATATGTGAATAGAAATATGGAGTTTTCAACAATGTTTAGCTGATATTAAAACATAAAACAAGGGGCACCTGGTTGGCCCAGTCCTTGGGCATTTGCCTTTGGTTCAGGTCGTGATCCCAGGGTCCTGGGATCGAGCCCCGCATGGGGATCCCTGCTCTGCAGGAGGCCTGCTTCTTCCTCTCATTCCCCCTGCTTATGTTCCCTCTTTAGCTGTGTTTCTCTCTGTCAAATAAATAGATAGATAAAATCTTAAAAAAAAGGGACGCCTGGGTGGCTCAGTTGGTTAAGCAACTGCCTTCGGCTCAGGTCATGATCCCGGAGACCCGGGATCGAGTCCCACATCGGGCTCCCTGCTCGGCGGGAAGCCTGCTTCTCCCTCTCTCACTCCCCCTGCTTGTGTTCCCTCTCTGGCTGTGTTTCTCTCTGTCAAATAAATAAAATCTTTAAAAAAAAAAAATCTTAAAAAAGAAAACAGATAAAATGAGGAAAGTTGTTTTCAATATGGTCACTTTTTCAGATACAAAATAATAAAACAATAGAGGGCATTATTTGGGTAAATATTTTGAATACAGTAGATTAAAAAATAGAGACTAAGAGAAATGGACATCATACTTAATATAGGCATTCTCCTTTATCTAAAACCTTTGGACCAGATGTGTTTCAGAACTCAAAATTGTTAGGGGTGCCTGGGTGGCTCAGCCATTAAGCGTCTGCCTTCAGCCCAGGTCATGATCCTAGAGTCCCGGGATGGAGCCCCACATCGGGTTCCCTGCTTGGCCAGGAGGCCTGCTTCTCGCTCTCATTCTCCCTGCTTGTGTTCCCTCTCTAGTTGTATTTCTCTCTGTCAAATAAATAAATTTTTTTTTAAAAAGAACTCAGAATTGTTGGGATTTTAGACAGAAATATAATGCCTATACCATATTTTCTGCAATATCTCAGTAGGGAGTGGAGTAGCATCTTATAATCAGACATATTAATATTCATGCCAATAAGTGCATTAGTATTAACTCTAAATATGATAAGATGAAGACTATATAATCTATATAATATCTGTATATATGTTCAGGTCAGATTTGCTGCTAAATGAGTTTGTCTTAACCTTCTGAAAAACTTTAGATTTCTAAAGCTTTTCTGGATTTTGGAATTTTAGATAATGGTTTATAGACCTGTGCAAGCAAATATGTTCAGATTTCAACATCTGGCCAGCTCTGGGGGTCAGTGAAAGACTTCTTTGAAGTCCTGGCTGTGTTAGATAGTCCTGTGGTTTGGAATATTTAGTCTGAAGGCAAAGGAGTACATTTTTAGGAGAACAAAATACAGACTTTGAAGTGATTATTGAAAAAGTAATGGGTAAAATATGTTAACTTGCATTATTTTTTTTAAGATTTTGCTTATTTATTAGAGAGAGAGAGAGAGAATGAGCCCAGGAGAGGGGAGCAGAAGAGAGAGAATCTCAAGCAGACTTCATGCTGAGCCCAGAGCTTGGAGCCTAGAGCGGGACTCGATCCCGCGACACTGAGATCATAACCTGAGCCAAAACCAAGAGTCAGATGCTCAGTGCTCAACCTAACTGAGCCACCCAGGTGCCCCATTATTGCATTCTTGAGCTTTGCCATCAGTCATTATTTCAGCGTGTGGTTTTCTGGTTGAAAAGAATTGCAATAAGCACTAATGGTTTCTAGAAAATCTTAAAAAGTTGCTGTATTTTTCTTTCAGTCTTTCAATGAAGGGATCCTTGATGTATTCTTATTTCTAGCACATAGACTCCCTTCCTTCTAAATATCCTCTGACTGTGAAGATATTGTTTCAGTTGACTTTTTTTAAGTACCCAAATTATGTTCCAAACCTATTCATTCAGCATGTGCATTGAGTGCCTGCTCTGTGTCAAACTGTGCTAGGTGCTGAGGATACAGTCTGGTGGTAGAGAAGCACACATAAATAGGTTATTATAATATCATGAGATAAGAGATGTGATAGGGTAAGTACAGTATGCCATGGAATGTCATGTTTTGGGGTGAGAGAAGGACTGAAGTTTAAGTAAAAATTAGGCAAGTGAATAGGGGAGGACATAAAAAATGTTCTAATAGGGATTTTCAAAGTGTGGTTGGTTCATGGACCAGCAACACCCACATCACCTGGGAACTTGTCAGAAATGCAGATTCTCAGGCCTGATCACTGATCTTAATCCAAAACTGTGGGGGTGAAGCCTAACAATCTGTGTTTTAATAAGCCTGACCGTCCAGGGCATGTGGGTGGCTCAATTGGTTAAGCCTCCAACTCTTGCTCACAGCTCAGGTCATGATTTCTGGGTTCTGAGATCAAACGCCACATCATGCTCCACCCTCATTGTGGTGTCTGCTTGAGATTGTCTCCCTTTCCCTCTGTCCCCGCCACCTTGCAACATGCGGGCGCATGTGGGTACTTGTGCACATACATACACTCAGGCTCTCGCAAATAAGTAAATAAGGAAAATGTTTTTTTTTAAAAAAAATCCAAGTGCACCTGGGTGGCTCAGTGGGTTAAAGCTTCTGCCTTCAGCTCAGGTCATGATCTTAGGGTTGCTGGGATGTTGGGTGTAGAGATTACTAAAAAACTAAGTAAACTTCAAAAGTAATACATACATACATAAAATATATAATTGATTCATTAATGTGTTTTTCTTACTTATTATACATCAGAAGAGATTATGCTAGCTAACATCTTTATGTACAATGAAACAATGTTATCGAAAGTGAATAACTAAAAAAATACTGGTTATCAGATTTCGATTGTCTACTTTAAGTAATAAGATTTGTTCTTTATCTGTATGTGTTCATATACATATACATTTATACATATATGTATATACACACTCCATATATGTACTATATATGTATATAGGGTGTGTGTATATACATATATACAAATATACATACATATATTTGCAAAAAAAATATTTAGAGACCCTTTCATGTAGGTTAGACTTAAAATACTCCTCGGTTCCAGAGATAGAGAAGTGGAATCAATTTTAGTAATTTTTTTTTCTTAGAAAGGGAAAGAGAGAAAGGTGATGGGGGAGGAGAGGCAGAGGAAGAGGGAGAGAGAAAATCTTAAGCAGGCTCCATGTCTGACTCAGCTTGATCTCACAACCCTGAGATCATGACCTGAGTGGAAATCAAGAATCAGACAAAACTAACTGAGCCACACAGGTGCCCCAGTAATTGTATTCTAAATTAGGTCATTATATTATTGGTTAGAATTCTGCTTTTAATGGACTAGTCTCTTAAAATGTATAGGTATAAAAACTAGAGGCAGAAGGGAATGGGGATCCTGTGGGAGGAAGGGAGTATCCTTCTCCTATGAGGCAGGAATTTGGACATTTCTGCCATGTGGGCTGAATAATATATAAGCCAGTTTTCAGAGATTTCAGAAAATCAGTTATATGTTACATTTCTAATTTCAGAAAATTATTTATATGTTACATTTACCAAAAATGTATTATCAAACTACAAGGCTCTGTGCAGAGAGGTAACCTGCCCAAAGCCCTGTAGCTTATTAGTAGTAGAATTAGTATTGGAACCCAGGCAGTCTGGGTCAAGATCCTAGGAGTTTCACCATCACTCTTGACAGATAAACAGAAACAAATGGCAATAGTACTGCTTAAAATTGCCTAAGCAGAAAGCAAAAAGGGAAGTAATTATAAAGACAGCAAACCTGGGTGCCTCCCGGGATCCAAGAGCGGGACTGGGGCAGTCTCTGGAAGGACTGAGTTGGTGATTCATCAGGAAGCAGGTAGGATGTTCTAATTCCCAAATGGCAGATCCCATATGTGCTTTAATTGATATATGTTTTGGGATTCTACAAATAAAATGTTTTATCTTCAGTTAAGTTCTTTTCCATAAATGTACCACAGCATACAACAGGCACAAATAACATAAAAGCATAGACTTTCATCAAATATAAGAGAAGCAGCACCATCTTAGGAGCCTAAAGATTTGGGTTTTGTTCATAAATGTTCATGGAAACTTTTGGGAGTGATGGATACATTTGATATATTTAATACCTTGATTGTGGTGTTAGTTTCACAGATGTGTACATATGTCAGAACTTCACGCTTTGAATATGTGCAATTTACTGTAAGTCATTTTATACCTCACCGAAGCTGTTTAAAATGGTGATGGAGTGCCTATAGAGGTATGGCACCAGGCTACGGAGAGAATATAGGCAGAACCCCATCCCTCAAAGGGCTTTTACTCAAGTGTGGGGCCCAGACATGGAAGCACACAACTCACATGAACAGAGAGAATCTGTAACATAGAGACCATGTGCTTTGCCTCCATTTGCTTTTCTATCACATCTGCTCTGCTATCTCAAAGGATGTGGTAAAAATCCAATGAAAACACTTTGTGACAAATACTATAAAAATATAAAGGGGTTGTTTTTATTTATTTGACAGAGAGAAATACAGCGAGAGAGGGAACACAGCAGGGGGAGCGAGAGAGGGAGAAGCAGGCTTC
>PITA01015794.1:0-48837 GCA_004023965.1 Spilogale gracilis | reverse complement strand
TATATATAAAAGAGAAAATAAAGGAAAGAAGAGAGAAGAAAGGGAATAACAGAGAAAACAAACAAGGAAACAGGAGGCAACAACAACAGCAGAATATACAGGTATGTGCTTGAAAAAATTCAAGGTAAAAAAAAGATGTTATAGGTGTTGTATTGAGTATCACGTTGTGATAAAATGTGGATTAAAAATTGAACAAAGAAAAACTGTGAGAATGCATTTTTAAGTTTAATATGGAAGCTTTAAAAGTAAAAATAGAAAAAAGTTAAGAAAGCAAATAAGGTGGAAAATTGTATCAATAAAGTGTTGGGCTTTTGGTACTTGTAGTCAGTACCAGGAGTTTAATAAATTGCCTTTCCCCCCGATGTTGGGGTTTTACAGTTTGAGTGTTGTCCTCCTGTGCTTCTGGCTTGCTTTCTGTGGGCGGGGTCTGCCCCGCTGTTTTCAGTCCCTTCTACCTGGGCTGTGTCTCTCTTCCCCCTTGCTAGAGACTTGTCTCAATGGTAACCAGGTTGTCAGGTTATAGTTCTGTGATGGGGGAGCTTTGTTCTTTTATGTCCTTTTTCAGCTGCTGAGGAAGTCAGGTCAGAGCAAGATGTCTGCACCCAGACCTCCCTCACAGAGAAAGCCTCTACACAGAGAGAGGCTCTACACAGAGCCTCTACACAGAGAGATGCCTCCCGGTTGGCAGCCTGTCACAACTGGGCAGGCGCAGATGCTGGATTTATTTCTGCCCAAGCCCCCTCTTGTCGCTTCACTCCCACACCTTGAAACCACGACTGATTTTGGATTGCGCGACCTTCTCTGTGCCAAGGGACCTGTGTTTCCTCAGGTCCCATGCAAGTCTGCAAAATAGCCTTCCCTGGGGGGTCTGCGCCTGGCCCACGGGGTGGAGAGAAGCAGGAGAGAAAAGCAGCGGAGGAAAGGGGCAAAAAGAAAGGAAAAAAAAAAGGAGAAAGTAGGGGGAAAATAGACTCCACGCCCGCTGTTTTTGCTGAGATCCTTTATGCTACACAGGGCACTCTTGCTCTCTGCAAAACCCTGTTCCTCTGGCTTAAGCAGTGGAGAGATAGACTCTGCACCCTGGCCCCTCTATGTTCCTTTGATCTGCGGGGCACTCTCTCTCCCTGTGGATCCCCGTCTCCCCCCTGCTGAGGTGGAAAAACTAACTTTGCACCTCACAGGGCACTCTCTGTCCCTGAGGGTCCCCGTCTCCCTGCTGCTTCAGTGAAAAAACAGACTCCATGCTGCTGGCTGCATTCCTGGTTCTGCCTCACCCCAATCAGACCTTAATCTGTAGTTATTCCCTGAGAACAGAGCACTTCCATGCTGGGGTATTTGCTTTCAATGGTTCAGCCCTGCAGGCTTACTCCTCCACCCCCCTATCTAGGGGTAAGCCTCCGGTGGCTCTCATTTGTTTCTACCTTTTTGCCGTTGGTCTTTGTCTCCCATGGTGATCCAGAAGCGCTAAATATCACATTTCAGACTGATTTCATGGGTGCTCACAGTGTTCCTGTAGTGTTATTTTGCTGAATTGAGCTCACTTAGGGAACTCCCCGAAATGCGGTCACCTGGCCTTCTGCCATCTTCCCCCAGCCAAGGTGCCTTTCAACAGGTAAATTGATAAAAAAAAGATGTGCTCCATATATACAATGGAATATTATGCCTCCATCAGAAAGGATGAATACCCAACTTTTGTATCAACATAGATGGGATTGGAGGAGATTATGCTGAGTGAAATAAGCCAAGGGGAAATAGTCAAATACCATATGGTTTCACTTACTTGTGGAGCATAAGGAGTAATATGGAGGACAGTAGGAGAAGGAAAGGAAATGGGAAGTGGGGTAAATTGTGGAGAGAGATGAAACATGAGAGACTTTGGACTCAGAAACAAACTGAGTGTCTTGGAGGGGAGGGGGGATGGGTGAGCCTGTTGGTGGGTATTGAGGGCATGTATTGCATTGAGAACTGAGTGTGGGGCATAAACAACGAATCTTGTAACACTGAAAAAATAAAATAATGTAATAAAATAAAAAAAGAAAATGAAGAACACATAGTGCAAGTTTCCACTTGTGTCTAAGTTAAGGCTGTTGCATCAGTTTTATGTTTTCTTAGGTAATTGTTAAAAATTGAAGATCCCTCAGTCCTTCTCCCTATTTCTCAAAGCAGTGTGAAATACTAAATGTAACTTCATATGAATGATATGAATGTAATAAGAAAATAATGAAATGCATGGACATTAATTTTCACTCCAAAGGAAATATTCCGTGTAGTGCTTGTGAAAAGAATGAATTATTGAATTGATATGAAATAAAAGGATGCAGAAATATAGACACAAAATTGTAAATTACAATGAGTAACCTTCATTTTTTAATATCTTATTTTATGTTTTCAGTGTTCCAAGATTCATTGTTTATGCACCACACCCAGTGCGCTATACAATATGTGACCTCCCTAATACCACCACCAGGCTCACCTATCCCCAGAACTCCCTCCCTTACAAAACCCTCAGCTTGTTTCTCAAAGTCTCTCCTATTTTATCTCCCTATCTGATTTACCCCAATTACAAAACTGTGGAAAAATTCAAGAAGCCCTTCAACAGATGAATAAAGAAGATATGGTCCATATATACAATGAAATATTACACCTCCATCAGAAAGGATGAGTACCCAATTTTGTAGCAACATGGACAGAACTGGAGTAGATTATGCTGAGTGAAATAATCTAAGCAGAGAAAGTCAATTTTCATTTAGTTTCACTTACTTGTGGAGCATAAGAATTAACATGGAAGACATTAGGAGAAGGCAAAGAAAAGTGAATTAGAGTAGCCTTCATTTTGATCATAATTTCCTTTCCCATGTCACTGCTTCAGAGGCCTCAGTGTCAGACCACACATGCCATGAGGAATTTGCTATACCAGGAAATGGGACAGAATATCTCCAAATTGATTCAATTCTTTTTTTCTTTTTAATTGGGTCCCTTAAATGTAAATTGCACTTTTTCAAGGGAAGCTGATGAGTGAATTGGATGGCTTAAAGTCAATTACTCAAATAATGTTATTGACTATATCCATATTATCAACATTTGGAGTCCATTGTGATTACCTTAGTCCCACCTGGACAATAATAAGTAATCTTTTTATCTTAATGGCAACTGATTAGCAACACTGTATAATCTGCTACCTTAACCCTTCTTTGCTCTAACAGGTAATACATTAGAGGCTCTGGGGATTAGAATGTGGATATTTGGGAGGGCCTTCTTCTGTCTAGTACAGAATCTTATCTTTATCTTAAGTGTATTATTCTGTTCAGTTATGAAAGCAATAAATATGGAATGTACACAGCCTCAAGAATGAATGAATATACTATTTCTTCAAAATTTTGTGCCATGACAATATTTGGTGAAGAATGCCTAAATCTCCCTATACATAACTCTAATGTATGATCAGAGCTTTGTTTATCAAAGTGATCCACATACCAGTGTTACAGGACTTCTACCCCCTTAATCCCCCACAGTCCCTGGTAACACTGATTTGAAGAATGAAAAGGTAGACAAGACAAAGAGTGTTAGGCAGCAAAGCAAAGATTGTTGGACAACAGTATAAAGCTCCCAGAGAGTGAAGAGACCCAAGAGGGTGGGCTCCAGAATTTCTATGTTTAGGGGTTTCCATGAGCTCTTTTGTAGAGCTAACTTACATAATCAGGGTGTGGTGAGTCATGCCAATCAGGCCTTGGTCAGGTATCTGTCTACCTATTAGGTTATTGTCTCTATGACTAGTCTTTTATTTTTTACATTTTATTTATTTGTTTATTTGTTTGTTTGTTTATGAGATAGATAGAGAGGGCCAGTGTGTACAGGCACGACAAGGAAAGTAAAAGGGAAAGGGAGAATTTTAAGAAGGTTTCACTCCCAACACAAGACTCAATCTTAGGACCCTGAGGTCATAACTTGAGCCAAAACCAAGAGTTAGACACTTAAATGCCTGAGCCACTCAGGGACCCCCAAAAGTCTATAATTTAATCATGGTATTCCTTTCTTCTCCTTGTGCCCACAATAAGCCTACATAATTACTGGAATGATATAAAACGCAGGCAACATTGATCAAGCACTTAAAGTGTTCCAAGTCCTTGTAACTTTCCTTCCCCATCCCCCAACAAGGGTAGACATTGTTTTCCTAATTTTGCAGATATAGAAGTACAGTCAACAATTTAACTAAGCTACCCAATACCACACAATTAATAAGGAGCCTAAGCAGGATTTGAACCTAGGTCACTCTGAATCAAAAATTATATTCATCGAAAATACCCATAATTGGAAAGAAGAAATTAAATCACTCTCTCTCAATCTTTCTGTCTCTCTCTCTCCAAATCATTTCCTTTAATGAAGCACTATCTTAATACCAGAAGAATGTACATAGCATACACTAGAATTTGGAGTTTTTATTTTTTAGTTCTATTTTATTTAAATTCAATTAATTAATATAAAATGTATTATTAGTTTCAGAGTTAGAGTTCAGTGATTATTTTTTGAGATTTTATTTGTTTGACAGAGAGAAGCACAGCTAGAGAGGGAACATGAGCAGAGAGAGTGAGAGAGGAAGAAGCAGGCTTCCTGCTCAGCAGGAAGTAGGACTTGATCCTGATCCTGGGATTCTGGGATCATGACCTGAGCTGAAGGCAGACACTTAATAAAGCCTGAGCCACTCAGGTGCCCCAGAATTCAGTGATTCATCAATCTTCTTTAAAGCCAGTGCTCATTATATCACAAGCCCTTCTTAATGTTCATCAACCAGTTACCCAAAAACCCAACCACTTCCCCTCCAACAACCCTCATTTGTTTCCTATCCTTAACAGTCTCTCATTGTTTGTCTCACTCTCTGATTTCATCTTGTTTTGTTTTTCTCTCCTTTCCTCTAAGCTCCTGTTCTGTTTCTTAAATTCCACATATAAGTGAGATCATATAATAACTGTCTTTCTCTGATTGAATTATTTGGCTTATAATAATACCCTCTAGCTCCCTCCACCTATGTCACTGCAAATGGCAAGAATTCATTTTTTCATGGCTGAATATTAGTCCATTATATATATGTGCCACATCTTCTTTATCCATGCATCTATCAGTGGACATCTGGGCTCTTTCCATAGTTTGGCTATCATGATCATTGTTGCTATAAACTTTGGGGTGCAGGTGCCCCTTTGGATAACTACATTTGTACAATTGTTGGGTCATAGGGTAGCTCAATTTTCTTTCCTTTTTTATTTTTTTTATTATGTTATGTTAGTCACCATGAGGTAAGTCATTAGTTTTTGATGTGGTGTTCCAATATTCATTATTTACACATAACACCCAGGGCTCCATGCAATATATGGCCTCCTTAATACCCATCACTGGACCAACCCATCCCTCTACCCTGCTGCCCTCTAAAACACTGTTTGTTCCTCAGAGTCCAAAGTCTCTCAGGGTTCATCTCCCCTCTGAATTCCCCCTCCTTTATTTTTCCCTTCCTTCTTCTAATGTCCTCCATGCACTACTAAGTTTTTATCCCAAAGACAAATATGTAGTGAAAAGAAGGGCCATGCAACCCAATGTTCATATAAGCAATGTCCATAGTCACCAAACTGTGGAAGGAGCCAAGATGCTCTTCAACAGATGAATAGATAAAGAAGATATAGTCCATATATACAATGGAATATTACTTAGCCAATAGAAAACATAAATACCCAACTTTTTTTTTATCAGCGTACTCCCCATTTTTGTCATTACTTTAATTCACCAAAATGTACTTTACATATCTGTATAGGTTGATGTGTATAATTTTACTCCAATAATTTATTCAGTGAGAAAAAAATTAATGGTGCATGACTACTGGTAGGATCTAAAGCACAAGTAGCTGATTTTCACTTAAGAAAAGTGGGAGATAGCATTTCAAATGGGGAAGAAAACCAAGTGTTAGTATGGATATATGAACAGTGAAATTAAATTTAAGTAATTCACATGATAAACCATTTTTTTCTGTGAATAGATTAGTCTACATGTGGAAATGTAGTAATATGAACCCATGAATTGACTGAGACACAAGAGCACTAAGGTCACACACAGCATCATGGATGAGTCTTTGAAACACCATGAAGAGATTAACACCTGCTCCAGCCCCATGAGGACCCAGCAGAGATCAGAAATGTTCCCCAGCATATAATTCCACTTGATTTTAAATGCATTATGATATCCCATTTGACAAGGACAGCCTGTTATACAGCAATAGCTGACTGACACAATAATTCAAGGAGACATAAGCCAATTATCATGAACTATTTTTTATTTGTGGCACATGATATGACATTAAGGAGAGGAGTTGATCATTCCGTTATTTAAGTTTCCTTCCAATGACTATGAGCAGTAACTAGATGTGGGCTCCCTTCCAGGTAACTGGTAGTATTTGAAGGAAATGCTTTTTGTGCAGAACTGTTGACCCTGAGCCACAGGACCAGAAAGATATCCAGCTCTTGTATGAAGTGTCCTCTGATCATGCAAGTGGATGGGATTTTTGAGCAGAGAGGAGGTATGAAATGGATGATATTAATATTGTTCCTTCACCACCCCTTACTGTTTGTGACAAATTTTAGGAAAAGGGAGTTATTTCATGGAAAATCAAGAGAGTCATATTAGCAGGTAGCATTTGAATTTTCAAGTGAAAATAAGAAAACAAATCTATAATAAAACATAGACTAAAGCACTAAGTAGTCCATCACCTCAATGAATAAATCCCCTCAATTGTGGAACCAATCATCTATGCTTCAATAAATAGATACACAACATAAAAAATAAATATTTTAGTTTTTAATAAAATGGTCTGTTTGAAATGTACCCTTGTAGTTCTTAAATATTCTTTTATTTTTTAAATTCCAGTATAATTAACATACATAGTAATATTAGTTTCAGGTGTACAATATAGTGATTCAACAATTCTAGCATAACTGAACACATTACTCAGTGCTCATAAGTGTATTCTTAATCCTCATGACCTCTTTCACCCGACACCACCCACCTCCCCTCTGGAAACCACTGCTTTGTTCCCCATATTGAAGAGTTTACATTTTATGACCCTTTTTTCATTGTTTTGTTTCCTAAAATTCACATGTGAGTGAAATTATATGGTATCAGTCTTTCTCTGCCTGACTGATTTCCATTATCATTATACACTCTAAATATATCCATGTTGTAAACAGCTACATTGGAATAAAAAAGTTTCTGCACAGCAAAAGGAACAATCAACAAAACAAAAAGATTAATATCAAGGGTTAAAGATATTTTCAAGTGATATATCCAATAAGGGATTAATATCCAAGATATAGAATGAACTTATACCAAAAAAATTAATGGTAATTCAATTAAAAATGACCAGAAACATGAGCAGACATTTCTCCAAAGAAAACATCCAGATGATCAAGAGACCCTTGACAAGATGGTCAATGTCACTCATCAGCAGGGAAACACAAATCAAAATCACATCACATGACATAAAATCACAGGAGGTATCACATGAAACCTGATCAAATGGATAAAATTAACAACATAGGAAACAACGGATGTTGGCAATGATGTGGAAAAAGGGGAACCCTCTTGCACTATCAGCAGGAATTCAAAGTGGTGCAGCTATTTTGAAAACAGAGCAGAAGGGCTCAAAAATTGAAAAGAGAACTACCCATGACACAGTGATCCCATTACTGGGATTTACCCAAAGAAAATGCATCCTGATATTTGTGGTGATCTCTGACACTAAGAATATATCAGTTCAATCTATTTATTCAAAATTTCTTTTCATGTAAAGTCCACTGGAGATATATTTGCTCATCAATGTTTGCCAGTGGCTATGGTGGGCATTCTGGACACCTAGTTGAATAGTAGAACAACACAAGGAAACTAGTTTAATGCACAGGAACATGTTTGTAGAGAAAGTATCTGACATTAAGCTTTTGATTTCTGAGACAATCATACTGAATAAACACATTGTCAGGGATATAACACTACTTATTACCAGAGAAGCACTCAGGCCAACCCTCCATGAAGTAGTTCTTTAGAAATCTCTGGTAACCTCTATACTGACACACAAGTGGCTGTGCCTTCCCTTTCTGAGCCACAATTTCATTCTTATGTTTTAAACTGGTCCATAAAGAGTGAACCTGAAAATCCCTAGCCACTTTGTCCATGGACCCCAGTAATGGCCCCCTTTCTGCCTATCCTAATAAGAATCTGTGATAATAAACCTGGTTTTGTTAGAGTTCTATAATGGGTGATGCTTACACATGTCTTTTAATCACAATAAGAACCCAAGGGCTGGTTCAGCCACAGCAGAGTTTCTGGTCAAGAAAGCATCTGTAGAAATGCCCACAAGCACAGGGTTTCAGGGAAGTGGCCTGGGCTTTCCTAGCCTGACCATCCTTATCAATAGTCTGAGACCTAAACAGAACAAGATTAGAGTCCACATTATCAAGAGAAGGAGTGAGATGTGATATAAAAAGAGTGACAGACTCAATGTAAAAGGTATTGTCTTGTATTCTCATCTACAATAAAGTTATGTGAAGGGTTCTTGGCCAAGTGTGATTTCTTCACATGAAGACTACAGCTTTCCCAGGAAATCTAGGGAAAATTTATTTGGCATGATATAAGTCATTTAAAATGAAATTATTTTGCCCCATGTAAGATACAAAAATTTCCAGGAACCTGTGATCTATGGCTTGGGAAAAGTCTGAGGACTCATGAAAATGGAGAAAGGGGAAAACTGTCTGTGTATCAGAAGCTTAATAAAGTGAGTTGTGCAAATGTATGGAGAAGCTGAATTCAAACAAATGGAAATTCCAGAAAATACATTGAAGGAGCAGGTTCTACTTTCATAGCCTGATCAAATAGCAGCTCCTGGCTCTAAGGTTGTGAGCTCTGTAATCACAGGCAATTTCTTAGCCCAAGGGTGATTGGCTCTTACATCACTGGAACCCCAATGATTCTTTTCAGAACCCTCTTTATGTCTGTGTTCCTCAGGCTGTAGATGAAGGGGTTCAACATGGGTGTTACAACTATGTACATCACTGAGGCCACTGAGCTTGCATGGGAGCTCTGGGTAGCAGCAGAGCTAAGGTATATTCCTAGGGCTGTACAATAAAACAAGAACACAACTGAGAGGTGAGATGCACAGATGGAAAATGTTTTAAACTTGCCCTGAGATGTTGAGATACCTTGTATGGAGGAAACTATCTTAGAATAAGAGTAAAGGATGCCAGACAGGGGAGCAGCAGCTAGCAGCACAGTTGCAAAATACGTCATTAATAAAGGTGGCAGAATAGGCAAGTTGGACCACCTGATTTATTTCACAGAAAAAATGGGAGATTTCCACTTCTCTACAGAAGGAAAGCCACAACACCATTAAGGTTTGTAGTAAGGAATTCAGGGTACTCATGATCCAGGACACCAGAACCAGCAGTGTTTAGAAGGTGGGGTTCATGATGACCATATACTGCAGGGGGTGACAGATGGCCACAAAGCGGTCATAGGCCATCACAGCCAGTAGAAAAGCATCCCAGCCTGAAAAGAGTAGGAAAAAGTATATCTGAGTGATACAACCTTCAAAGGTTATGACTTTTCTCTGAGTCTGGATGTTCTGGAGCATCTTGGGGATGGTGGTGGAAGTGAAACAGATGTCTACAAAGGACAAGTTTGCAAGGAAGAAGTACATGGTGGTGTGGAGGTGGGAGTCTGAGCTGACCACCGGGATGAGGAGCAGGTTTTCAAACACAGTGATCAGGTACATGGAGAGGAAAAGCGCAAATATGAGGAGTTGTAGTTCTGGTTCCTCTGATAATCCCAGAAGAAATTCTGAAATTTGTGTATTATTTTCTGGTTCAGTATGGTGGAGAAGACTACAAGTGACCAAAAAATAACAAATCTTCTGGTTCAGTATGGTGGAGAAGACTACAAGTGACCAAAAAATAACAAGACTAATTTTTTAATAGTGAACCTTAAAATATTGAAATTCTGCCATTTTCAGTTTGCAATCAGAAAGGCAATATCTTAGGGCACCTGGGTGTCTCAGTTGGTAAGCAATTGCCTTTATCTCAAGTCATGATCATGGAATCTCAGGATTGAGCCCTGCTTCAGGCTATCCCCACAGCAGGAAGTTTGCTTCTTCTCTGCCCCTTCCCCTGCTCATGCTCTCTCTCTCAAATAAATAAATAAATAAATAAATAAATAAATAAATAAAATCTTACCAATATATTCAATATCCATAATTTTTGTACATGACTTGTCCCTTGCATCTCAGTTCTAAATAGGAGAGCGGATCCCACACTTGGCCTTTTCTGCAAGTACTCCTATATTCTATACTTTTAATGAGAAATCATGTTACACTTTTGAGGAGTAAACTTAATGTCTGACTAATGTCCTAGTAAAGAGTATAGGTTTCAAGAAACAAAAGTCTGCACACTTCAGTGATGGAGAAGATACAGGAAAAAAAAAGATTGACAGAATATCAGACTGTGAGAGGTGCTATGAATAAAAAGCCTGTAAAAATGAAGTAGTGGATGGAGGTGTTAATTTTGATGGGCACTGAAGTAAGCCAGCACACATTACCACAGAGGCCTCAAGGAGGAGATCACAGGAGACACAAATTTATCTAGGAGGTATTTGCCAATCAGAGGGAACAACAAATACAAAGACTCTGAGAAAAGACTATTTTTTTTATTAATTTTTAAAATCTCAGCATGGTTGACATGCATTACATTAGTTTTAGGTGTACAACACAATGACTCCACAATTAAACATTTCAGCATGCTCACCCATGTGGAACTGCCATCTGTCACCAAACAAAACTATAATCTTATCAAGATTATATTTCCTTTATTCCCTTGACTCATTAATTCCTTAACTGGAAGCCATATTTTCCACTCCCCTTCACTATCCTGCTTTTCCTTTGTTTGTTTCTTGTTTAAAAATCACTAGCAGGCTATTGTCACCTCCACCACAATAATTAGGCAAACAGGAGACAAGCTGCTGACATCAGATTTTTTCTCCCTTAAGATATGAAAGTGCATCCAAATTCTAGTAGTAATATCTCCTATGAGAGATATTATCCTATCATGGGTCTCCATTTTAATGTGATCATCTCATGCCCAGTATTTAAAGAATCATAAAAGATCAGTTCCAAAAACTTTGAGGAAGAAACGTAGGGAGAAATAGCTAATAAGCTCAGGTGGCTTTTAAAGATTGTGAGGAGGAGAAAATTTCTTTGGTTCTGGCAAAACTCCAACCCCAGTTACAACAAACTGATGCCCAGAATAATAAAATAGCAAAAGGAAATTTATATGAAAGAAGAAGTAAGGAGGATTTTATGTTATCTGGTCATCTGATCCATTGAACATCCCACCATAATTATAAGCAAAGGGAAGACACCTACAATTCCCAAAAAGAAATACATACAATACAGCAGAAGTAGGAGATTTTAAAAGATGATTTGCTGAAAGAACGTTGTTAAATGATATAAAATTCAAAACTTTGCAATCAGAAACTAAGGTTTTGAATTTTGGATCTATGCATATTTGCTGTTTGAATTTGGAGTGCCAACCAAACTGTTATAAATGTTAATATCCTCCCCAAATAGTAAGGCTAGAGGTGTCCATCCTCCTCAGGTGGTTGACAGAATTGGTTACTATATGGATAGATCTTAGCATAGTTTCCACCTTCTGATAATGAATGGTTAATACTGGTGATAAGATTTGGCTGAGTTTTTTCTTCTCTCAGTGTCCCCATCACATCCCCACCTCTGGGGCCCCAGTTCCACAGCCTTATTTCCATCCCTTGTCATTTCTCCACCTACCACAGGCTGTCACCCTCTAGATAATATTCTCATTTACCCAGAGAGATATTTTCTATAGCATTTAAGCTAATCTACAACTCTGTACCTTAATCCATTAAGTTACTCCCCATTGGAGCCTGAAGTCCAAATTCCATAACTTCCGACACTTGGCTTGCCTCCCCTGGCCCATCTACCAGCTTCCCACTCCCAATGCCTTGCCCACATGTATCATGATTTCTATGCACATGTTTTTGTTATTATCATTTCTACCCACACTCCTGATCATACCCAAGTCCATGACTACCGCTGCCTACATGACTACTGCTGCCTCTTGTCTACATGCCTGCTACCTCATGTGCTATCATTGCTCTCGCCCGTGTGGGAACCAGAATAGGTGGGTGCAAGGAGTTTCGCTCCTTAACTCTAACCTGCCCGGCGCAAACGTCCGAGCTAATGAGTCAAAAACCTACACCTCAGCTGTTGACACCGCTAGGTTCCAGGCTCCCCACATATTGATACGAATACATTAATTGTAGGAGACCTTAACACACCACTCACAGCAATGGACAGATCATCTAAACAGAAAATCAACAAAAAAACAAAAGCCTTGAATGACACATTAGACCAGATGGATCTCATAGATATATTCAGAATATTCCAGCCTAACACAGCAGAATACTCATTCTTCATGAGTACACATGGAACTTTCTCCAGAATAGACCACATACTAGGTCACAAATCAGGGCTCAGCCGATATCAGAAGATTGAAATTATTCCCTGCATATTCTCTAACCACAATGCCGTGAAACTGGAACTCAACCACCATAAAAAGTTCAGGAGAAAATCAAACACTTGGAAGCTAAAGATGATCCTGCTCAAGAATATGTGGATCAACCAGGATATCAACGAAGAACTGAAACACTTCATGGAAACCAATGAGAATGAAGATACATCGATCCAAAACCCATAGGATACAGAAAAGGCAGTACTAAGGGGGAAATTCATAGCCATCCAGCCTCACTCAAAAAAATTGAAAAATCCCAAATACACCAACTCTCATTACACCTTAAAGAACTGGAAAATCAACAAAAAATTAAACGAACCCCCACAGAAGACAGGAAATAATTAGGATTAGAGCAGAGATGAATAAATCAGAAACTAGAGATACAGTAGAACACATCAACAAAACTAGAAGTTGGTTCTTTGAAAGAACCAATGAGATCAATAAACCATTGGACAAACTCATCCAAAAGAATAGGGAGAAGATCTAAATTAATAAAATTATGAATGTAAGGGGAGAGATCATGAAAAACACCAAGGAAATAGAAACAATAATTAGAAATTACTATCAAAAATGATATGCCAATATGTTTAACAACCTAGAAGAGATGGATACATTCCTAGAAGCCTATAAACTTCCAAGACTGAAACAGGAAGACATTGACAATCTGAACAGACCTATATCTAATAACGACATTGAAGCAGTGATCAAAAACCTCCCCCAAAACAAGAGTCCAGGACCAGACGGATTCCCTGGGAAATTCTACCAAATATTCAAAGAAGAAATAACACCTATTCTGAATCTTTTTCAAAAAATAGAAATAGAAGGAAAACTTCCAGACTTTTCTATGAAGCCAGCATTTCTCTAATCCCCAAACCAGACAAAGACCCCATCAAAAAGGAGAACTTCAGACCAATATCTCTGATGAATATGGATGCCAAGATTCTCAACAAGATCCTTGCTAACAGGATCCAACAATACGTTAAAAAGATTATCCACCATGACTAGGTGGGATTTTTCCCAGGGATGCAAGGGTAGTTCCACACTCACAAATCAATTAATGTGATAGAACAAATCAATAATAGAAGAAAGAAGAACCACATTGTCCTCTCAATTGATGCAGAAAAGGCTTTTGACAAAATACATCTGTTCCTGATTAAAACTCTTCAAAGTATAAGGATAGAGGGAACATTTCACAACCTTATAAAATCTGTCTATGAAAAACCACAGCAATATCATTCTCAATGAGGAAAAACTGACAGCCTTCCCTCTGAGATAAGGAACAAGACAAGGATGCCCACTCTCACCACTACTGTTCAACATAGTGTTAGAAGTCCTAGCAACAGCAATCAGGCAACAGAAAGAAATAAAAGATATTCGACTTGGCAAAGAAGAAGTCAAACTCGCTCTATTTGCAGATGACATGATACTCTATGTGGAAAACCCGAAGACTCTATATGCAAACTACTAGAACTCATAGAATAATTTGGTAATGTGGTAGGATACAAAATCAATGCAGAGAAATCAGTTGCATTCTTATACACTAACAATGAAAATATAGAAAGGGAAATTAGAGAATCGATTCCGTTCACTGCAGCACCAAAAACCACAGGTACTTAAGAATAACCCTAAGCAAAGAATTTAAGGATCTGTACTTGAGGAACTACAGAACCCTCATGAAAGAAATTGAAGAAGACACAAAAAGATGGAAGAGCATTTATGCTCATGGATCGGAAGAATAAATTTGGTAAAATGTCTATACTGCCAAGAGCAATCTATACTTTCAATGCCATTCTAATCAAAATTCCACCAACATTCTTCAAAGCATTGGAACAAACAATTCTAAAATTTATATGGAACCAAAAAGGACACTGAATCGCTAAGGAATTGCTGAAGAAAAGCAATGCTGGGGGCATCTCGTTACCTGACTTCTGGCTTTATTACAAAGCTGTGATTACCAAGACAGCATGGTACTTTCACAAAAACAGAGAATAGACCAATGGAACAGAGTGGAGAGTCAAGATATGGACCCAAAAATCTATGGGCAAGTCATCTTTGACAAAGCAGGAAAAAATATCCAGTGGAAAAAAACAGTCTCTTCAATAAATGGTACCAGTAAAATTGGACAGCTATATATAGAAGAATAAAACTAGACCATTCTCTTACATCACACACAAAGGCAAAGTCGAAATGGATGAAAGACCTCAACGTGAGGCAGGAATCCATCAAAATCCTGCAAAAGAACCAGTATCCTCTTTGACATAGGCCACAGCAAGTTCTTTCAAGACACGTCTCCAAAAGCAAAGGAGACAGAAGTGAAAATGAACTTCTGGGACTTCATCAAAATAAAAAGCTTCTGTACAGCAAAGGAAACCTTCCACAAAACCAAGAGGCAACCCAGAGAATGGGAGAGGATATTTGCAAATGACACTATAGACAAAGGGCTGATATCTAATATCTATAAAGAACTACTCAAACTCAACATCCACAAAGAAGATGAACACATACAATAATGGGCAAGGAACATGAAGAGGCACTTCTCCATAGAAGATATACAAATGGTTAACAGACACATAAAAAAATGTTCATCATCACTAGCTATCAGGGAAATTAAAATCAAAACCACACTGAGATACCACCTTACACCAGTCAGAATGGCTAAAATTAGCAAGTCAGGAAACAACAAGTGTTGGAGAGGCTGTGGAGAAAGGGGAACCTCTTACACTATTGGTGGGAATGCAAGTTGGTGCAACCATTTGTAAACAGTGTGGATATTCCTTAAAAAATTAAAAATAGAACTACCTTATGATCCTGCATTTGCACTACTGGCTATTAACCCCAAAGATACAGATGGCATGAAAAGAAGGGTCATGTGTACCCCAATATTCAGCAATTGCCACAATTGCCAAACTGCGGAAAGAACCAAGGTGCCCTTCAACAGATGAATGGATAAAGATGTGGTACATATATACAATAGAATACCACCCTTCTATCAGAAAGGATGTCCAACTTTTGTAGCAACATGGACTTGATTGGAAGAGATTATGCTAAGTGAAATGAGCCAAGTAGAAAAAGTTAAGTGTCATATGATTTCACTCACTTGTGGTGCATAAGGAGTAATGTAGAGGACAGTAGGAGAAGGAAATGATTTGGGAAGTAGGGTAATTCAGGGAGAAAATGAAACATGAGAGACTTTGGACCCAGAAACAAACTGAGGGACTTAGCGGAGGGGGTGGGGGGATAGGAGAGCCTGATGGTGGGTACTGAGGCCACGTATTGCATGGAGCCCTGGGTGTGGGGTATGGGTAATAAATCTTGGAACACTGAAAAAATAAAATAAATTTACAGTCAATAAAAAATAAAGACAATTAAATAAAATGCAAGTTTTCTAAATTAAAATAACCATACAAAAATTAAGAGTGCATACTGCTTCAGTCCATTTATATGTAGGTCAAGAAATTGCACAGAAGTTTTAAAATTTTTTACACAATTGTAAAAATTGTATTTAACCTCTGTTTTCTGTCTTCTGATGGTGAGGTGGGATAATAAACCTAATTCAGGTGGATGTTGTTAGGAATAAATGCAGTATTTGGAAATAGCTGGTGAGGGTACAAAATCTTTCATAAGTAAGGAGGGCATGTACATATATGTATATGTGAATTTGTACATTATTTCATGCTAACATACTCTTACACATGTATGTACAGCACATGATCAGTAATCCTGTTTTTTTTTATGTTGAAACGTAATTTGAACGAAATTTGGAGAGGATAGAAATCGAAAGAGTGAATATTTAAATTAGCATGAATTGAAAGAATGTAGAAATTTAGAAAGGCCAAGTAGAATGGGCTAACTTAATTTAATTTTTAAGGCTTTTTAAATTTATTTTTTTAAAAAAGAGAGAGAGAGAGAAAGCGCTAGTGCGAGGGGCAGACAGAGAGAGGGACAGAGAATCTTAAGAAGATGCCCCATTGTGTAAAGCTCTATATGGGGCTCAATCCCACCACCTGAGATCATGATCTGAGCCAAAACCAAGAGTCTGATGCTTAATCCACTTCACTCAGTCACCCGATGAACTAATTTTAGTAATGAATTACTTTTTCTAACATTAATGCACAAAGGGCCCAAAGTCAGAATTTATATTTAAATTGGAAATCACAGGGCCCCTCACTGACTCAGTCAGTGGAGCATGCAACTCTTAATCTCAGGGTGGAAAATTTAAGCCCCACATTTGACATAAAGATTACTTATTTATTAAATAATAAATAATCTAGATAGATAGATAGATGATTGATAGATAGATAGATAGATAGATAGATAGATAGATAGATAGATAGATGATAGATAGATAGATGATAGATAGATAGATGATAGATAGATTGATATAGATAACAGTCGCATTTATATTTTAGCAATGGAGAATTCACTTTTTCTATTCCACTTAAGCAATGGAGCAGAAGCTCATATTGAATTTTTTTTCCAGTTAAGCTTAGATTTCAAAACAAAATGTCCTTACCCAAGAGAAGAGAAATAATTAATTCAGAGAGCAAATTTGCTTCCCTTCAAAACAATTTTATTGGATCAATATCTGTGTTGTATTCTTATTTCTGTTGTACAGAAACTAGAGGCTTCAGGAAACAAATTTATGCTTTACAGTTTTGGAGATGAGAAACCTGAAATAAGTTTCAGTGGGCTAAAATCAAGATGTCTGCAGGGTCTGATTCCTTCGGGATGCTCCAAGGAAAACCCTGCTTTCCTTTTTATTGTAGTTTCTAGTGACAACAAGCATTCCTTAGAATATTGCCCTTTCTTCATCTTCAAAGCCAGCAATGTGACATCTTCACATCTCTCTGATTCAACTATTCTGGCTTCCTCTCCCACATTCAGAAGACCATGATGATTACATTAGTTCCAAACGCATTATCTTGGCCAGTCTTAGTTTAAGGTCTGCTGATTAACAGCCTATTCCATTTGCTACCTTAATCCCCTCTTTCTGTAAAAAAAAAAAAAAAGGAAGATAATATATTCAAAGTTTCTAGGGATTAGATTGTGGGTGACTTCAGGTGGCTATTATTTTGCCTACTATAAAGTCTTTTGCAGGGTACCTGGGTGGTCTAGGCAGCTAAATATCTGACTCTTGATTTGGGCTCAGGTCATGGTCTCAGTGTTCTGAAATTGAACCTTGCATCAGGCATCACACTGGACATGGAGTCTTCTTAAGATTTTCTCTCTCCCTCTCTGCCCTTCCCTCTGGTTCCCATAAGCTTTCACTCTCTATCTCTCTCTGTCTTTAAAAATAAATAAATGTTTCATTTTTCTCCCCGAATTATCCACTTTCCATTTCTTTTCCTTCTCCTACTGTTCTCTATATTACTCCTTATGCACCACAAGTAAGTGAAACCATGTGATACTTGACTTTCTCTATTTGGCTTATTTCACTCAGCATAATCTCTTCCAATCCAGTCCATGTTGTTACAAAAGTTGGATATTCATCCTTTCTGATGGAGGTGTAGTATTCCATTGTATATATGTACCACATTTTCTTTATCCATTCATCTGTTGATGGGCACCATGGCTCTTTCCACAGTTTGGCAATTGTGGCCATTGCTGATATGCACATTGGGGTACATATGGCCCTTCTTTTCACTACATCTGTATCTTTGGGGTAAATGCCCACTAGTGCAATTGCGGGTCATAGGGTAGCTCTATTTTTAATTTTGATCTAAATGTTCTCTATCTGTTCAAGGTTCACTTATTAAGTGTATTAGTCTGTAGGTTATTTTTTACTTTCTACCTATTATGAGTTACATGAATAAAGATATTTATATTTTATTTTCCAAATAAATAAATAAATAAAAATATTTTCCCAAAGTGTATTATTTGATGCCACCCGAAGGTCCTTATATAAAACAAATAAACACATCCCAATGTTTATAGCAACACTATCATAAATAACCAAAATATGGAAAGGGCCCAGATGTCCATCAACTGATGAATGCATAAAGACCGTGTGGTATATATACACAATGAAATATTATTCAGCTATTAAAGAATGAAATCTTTCCATTTGCAACAACATGGATGGGACTAGAGGGTATTATTCTAAGTGAAATAAGTCAATCAGAGAAAGAAAAACACTATATTTCACTCATATGTGGAATTTTAGAAACAAAACAGACAAACATAGGGGAAGGAAAGGAAATATAAAGTAGATAAAAACAGAGAGGGATACAAACCATAAAAGATTCAACCCACAAACTGAGGGTTACTGGGGGAGAGATGGGTGGAGGGATGCCGTAACTGAGCATTGGACAGTAAGGAAGGCATTTGATGTAATGAGCCCTGGGTGCTGTACACAACTGATAAATCACTAAATTCTACCTCTGAAACTAATAATACACTACCTGTTAACTACTTGAATTAAAAAATTATCTTGAAAGAAAAGAAATAAATACAGATAAAACACTTCTATTTTGTAAAAAAAATAAATAAATAAACAGAATTTGCCACAGCCACTAGAATGACTTGATATAATAGTCATTCAACATTTTATGCAAGCACAATTTTGGGGGGAAGAACACCTACAACCACCTGCACCTTATTCTATCACAGGGCCACAGCCTTGCTACTCAAATAGTGGTCTACAGACTATGACCTACAGCATCAACATCACTCAGAAGCTTGTTACAAATGCCCACCAGCATCCTAAACCCACCAGCACTGCTAAAGCAGAATCTGCATTTGTGCTAGAATCCTAGGTGATTCCTATACACTTAGAAGTTGGAGAAGAGCTGGTTTAGAGTTCATTTTCTCACACCCTCAATTTGACATATGAGGAAGAGTCTTTGTGTTGGGAGCTGTCCTGCTTATTGGAGGTGTTTAGCAGCATCACTTGGACATTGGCAGATATGCCCAGGGGAAAAGTACCACCTCTGGTTGGGACCACTGACACAGAGTTTGGAAACTGGGAGTAGAATGCAATTAACACCCATCCCTTTCTGCAATAATAACTTTCAGAAGCTCTCTAAATTCTTTAAGTCCCATGCCTCCATAGGGAATGGAGTTTACACTACTTCTTCCTCACAGAATGAACTTCTATAAAAATTAAATAAGGCAATGCCTATAAGGTGCTAAACTTGGATCATAGTGCATAAAATCTCCAACTATATCTCTTACATTTAACAAATATTTTATAGAGATGTTTTAAGTCATAACCCTTAATTTGCAATAGATGCCTAAATTCCTAATTGTTTTGGCAAAACTGTCATGAATACAAGGAGTGTAGAGTCCAGGTTTTTATTTTTTATAATATTATATTAAAGGAAAAAACATTACCTTTTTTGAAAAAGGGAAAAGTAACTTTTCAGAGATATCAGATATTGTGTCTCAGATATTGTTCTGAAGAACCCAAGGGATCTAGTCAGGACAGACTCCTCAGCCGTAAAAAGGAGATGTTCATTTAACATTACATAAAAAACAAGTGACGTACTATGTTGGCTAATTGAATTTAAATTGAAAAATTAGAACAAATTTTTTAATAATTTATTTTATTATTTCAGTGTTCTAAGTCTCATTGTTTATGTACCACACCCAGTGCGGTAATTGAATTTAAATTGGCTAATTGAATTTAAATTGAAAAATTAGAACAAATTTTTTAATAATTTATTTTATTATTTCAGTGTTCTAAGTCTCATTGTTTATGTACCACACCCAGTGCTCCATGCAATACATGTCCTCCTTAATATCCACCACCAGGCTCACCCATCCCCCATCCCCATCCCCATCACCCATCCTCACCCCCTCCCTTCTAAAACCCTCAGTTTCTCAGAGTCCACAGTCTCTCGTGCTTCATTTCTCTCTCTGATTTACCCCATTTCACATTTCCTTTTCTTCTCTTAATGTCCTCCATGTCCACAAGTAAGTGAAACCATATGATAATTGACCTGCTTGGCTCATTTCACTCAGCATAATCTCCTCCAGTCCTGTCCATGTTGATAGAAAAGTAGGTATTCATCCCTTTCTGATGGAGGCAAAATATTCCATTGTATATATGGACCATATCTTCTTTATCCATTCATCTGTTGAAGGGCATCTTAAAGAGACAGGAGTAGGATAAGGTACTGGGAGTTTAGATCTCTGAAGGTCAGAAGAAGTCATAGAAAAAGAGTAAGAAAAACTGACTTCACCAGGCTTATCACTCAGTCTCCTAGCAACAGAAATTCAAAAGGAAAACTTTCCTTTCTGTCCACACCAGTGTCCCACAGGGAAATCATGTGCCTAAAGGTGGGAGGAACAAGAGGGAAATGTGCCTAATGAGCAGACCAAAGCAGCTGTAAATACCTCCTCAGCTGCAGTCCCACAGTGCAGACGACCTCAGACTGGATGAGACCTGGTCCTTTCTTGTGCAATCCTATGTCTGGAAGGGACACTGAAGCTTGACCCATTCCTGCTCTCTTGTCTGGGGACAGAGCTTCATTTTCCACCATCTACCAACCAGACAGGTATTTTGATTTCCATGTAAAGACCTTCTTCTCAGAGACCCTCTAGATGGTTTTACCACCCAGTAGGGACAGGGAAGGAGAAGATCAAGAGAATTAAAGTCAAGAGAATTTACCTGAGGTCACCTAAGGGCCAATCCAGCCTATCCCAGAGCTGAGAGTTTGCTGGGACTGTTTGATAACTTGGTTAGGAAATTTAGTGATTGATTCATTTATGTATTTATGATGCTAAATATAAGTGAATATAGAACTCAGAAATGCAAGGTTCAGACTTACCTACTAAATGATAATAATAGAAACCCAATTAGACAATGGATGGGAAGCATAAAAGAAGAACATGAGAGCAAGAATTTTTGCACTTAACTAGAGTAGAAAATTCAAGCATTAGCTGTGGAGAGATATACAGTGAAGTGAGGCCATGTCTTTTTCAGTTTAAGATGGGGCATATTGGACTACAGTTACATACTGAGGAGAAAATCCAGATGAAAGAATTCTCACAAGTACATCCTTGCAAGACAAGCACATAAAAATACATACATACCTTCTCTTTCTTGAGCACTTAAGTGAAATTTTTAAATATATTATGTGAAAAAGAGCTTACTAATAAGCTTCCTTTCATACTACCTGATTATCTGTGAGCCCAAATATAGTCTGGCTTGGCTAGGCACTCACTTTCTCTGTTGAAATTTATCTGTAGAGTTTTTGGGGTTTGAAAAGTGGGGTTGGATTGGTTTTATTCATGTTTTTTATTATACTCAATCAAGCAAAGAATTGCTGTTTATTTCACCAATTTAGCTACTTGCCATTTTCCTTTTTTATTTGTGCAGAATGTGCAAGAGTATATGAATTTTGTGTGGTAAAATCTGTAAGTTAGTAATAATATATTCCATCCACTACTTTTCTAGAATTGACTGTCACCTTAATACTATTCACATAGTAAAAAAAAATAAATAAAACAAATTTCTTGAGACTAAAAAAAAAAAAATACTCTTCATTTGTGAATACCTACTTCCCAAAAAATGAAAATGAATGTGCTTCCTCATACCTATTGTTTACAAATCACCCATTATACATGTTTCAACTACTGTTCACATCTCTATATTCCCTATTGTGGCTTTTTATTAATGAATCTATTTCTAAAGTAGATATGCCATCATGTGGATGGCACTTGACCAAGAATCACCTTTTCTTCCCATAAACATACTTGCCCCATATATCTCCATGTAAGATGATACTAAAACTTTAAATAGTGCTTCTCTCCACATTAAAAGAGTTTTCAAATTATTTTATTTCTGAGTCTTTTGCAACCTAATTTGTATTTGAACGCATGTCAATTTTATTAATTATTACTCTTTTCAATCTTTTTATTCAAAATTTGGTTTTGGAGTGTTTTTACAATTTTTTTCAGATAGTTGTTTTGTACCACTCTGCTTAAACTAAATTCATTTTCACTATTTTTCTATATTCAAAAGGCTTCATTTCTTTTAAAACTATTCTTTGCCAGGGATGCTTGGGTGCCTCAGTTGGTTGAGCATCTGCCTTTGGCTTAGGTCATGATCCTGGGTTCCTGGGATTGAGTCCCGCATCAAGCTGCTTCTCCCTCTGCCTGCTTCTCACACTATTTATGCTCTCTCTCTCTCTCGTTCTCTCTCTCTGACAAGTAAGTAAATAAAATAAAATAAAAATAAAAAATAGGGGCACATGGGTGACTCAGTTGATTAAGCAACTGCATCCGGCTCAGGTCATGATGCCAGAGTCCAGAGATTGGGCCTTGCATCGGGCTCCCTCCTCAGCGGGAGGCCTGGTTCTCCCTCTTTCACTCCCACTGCTTGTGTTCCCTCTCTTGCTATGTTTCTCTCTGTCAAATAAATAAATAACATCTTAAAAATAAATAAATAATAAATAAATCAATGATACAAGATGAATTATTCTGTGCTATACATACTTATATATTCATGCACTTTCAGTTGAACTATATGAAAAGACTCCTATGCATATTATAAGTACTCATTATATACTGGCACAAACTTTTTTTCTAGATTTTGTCCCCCATTCTTTCTGACTCAAGAGGATTGATTACACATCCCTCTACTCAACCAGTGTAATGCTCATTCATTATTTCAGCACCTGCATGTTACACATGACATGGTATGGTTGTGCCAATTAAACTTCCGATTATCTTTCTTTTCTTTTCTCATTAAATTATGATTATATCAATGCTACAAAAATTTTCAAATAGTTAAAACTAGGTTTCACAACCAAAGGTGATTTTGTCTCCAGGGAACATTGAATAATGTTTGAAGACATTTTGGGGTATCACACTGGGAGGGGTGCATGGAGGCCAGGGAGGCTGTAAACATCCTACAGTGCACAGAACACACCCACCACAAAGAAATTTCTAGACCAGAATGTCCATACTGTAGAGAATGAGAAACTGGGAGTTAAAGGATACCTGTAGTTTTTAAAAAATTTATTTAAATAATCTCTATACCCAACATGGGGCTTGAACTCATAATTCCAAGCTCAAGAGCCCCATGTCTACTTATCTACTGACTGAGCCAGTCAGGCTTACAAAGAGTATCTGTATTTTTAATATTTGTAACTGTCTTCAGAGCTGCAGCAAGATATTGTAGCACTTCACAATTTTGACAGAAAAATTAGAAAGTACCCCTTTGCCATTTGTTTAACAGTTCCAACACCAATCAATGTGACAGCCTTAGAGTGTTTTCTTAGAGTAATGAGTGTGATAGAGATTTCTTGCTGAATTTTTAAATTATTAGTGAGCTCAAGCCAAGATTCCTCTCTTTGATCACCATGTTTATTAGCCTACATGGCCTATTATTATTATTATTATTATTATTATTATTATTTCACATAGTATATGTTTATTTAACTATAGTTATCACCATTTCAGGTAATTATTATGAATCAGTTTCTCTAAATGATTTTAGTTAGGTATTTTTGACCATAAAATAGTCTTAAATTTTCTTTAGTTAAATATATCAATCATCTTACTTCTAAGGTTTCAGCCCACCTGTAGGCTTTATATATAGGTTTCTAGATGTGTTTCTAAAATGGAATGCTTACTCTTAAACTGAGAGTTTATTCCCTTCGATTTTTGTGAGATGTGAGATAAGGAACCACTGCACTCCCTTCCACATAGAAAACAATTTGTGCCAACTTCCATAAACACATCAATCTTTTCCAACAAAATTGAAAGGCAACTTTGTCATGTATTAAATATCCATCTATACACCGTGGGTGGGAATGCAAGTTGGTACAGCGACTCTGAAAAACAGTATGGAGATTCCTAAAGATGCTAAAAATAGAGCTACCCTATGACCCAGTAATTGCACTACTGGGTATTGACCCCAATAATTTAGATGTAGTGAAAAGAAGGGGAAATAGCATGCCAATGTTCACAGCAGCAATGTCCGCAATAGTCAAACTGTGGAAAGAACCAAGATATCCTTCAATAGATAAATGGATAAAGACGATATGGTTCATATATACAATAGAACATTACTAAGCCATCAGAAAAGATGAATATCTATCACTAATATTGATGTGGATAGAATTAGAGGGTATTATGCTAAGTGAAATAAGTCAATCAGAGAAAGACCATTATCATATGATTTCACTCATGTGTGGAACATAGGGAATACTGCAGAGGACAATAGGGGAAGAGAGGAAAACCGAAGGGGAAGAAATCAGAGAGGGAGACAAACCATATAAAACTTGACTCCAGGAAAAAAACTGAGGGTTGCAGAAGGGGAAGTGGGTGGGGGGATGGGCATTAAGGAGGGCACCTGACGTGATTAGCACTGGGTGTTATATACACCTAGTGAATCATTGAACATTGTATCAAAAGTGATGATGTATAGTATGTTGGCTAACTTAATTTAAATTAAAAAAGAAAGTTTTATTTTAAAGAGCAAAAAACAAATAAAAATAAATATCTGTATATAATGAGACCTAATTCTTGATTCATAAAACACATATTTTAAAAGTATCTTCTTTGTGCCAGAAATTTCTAAGAACTTTATATGTTATACCCTTTTATTTCAAGATCTTGGGGAATTTTATTATTTGTCAGTGTTGATTTTGTGGAATTACTGCTCCTCTAGATACTGTTTCAGTTAGTTTTCTAAACTCCCTTCAATGTTATTGAATACGGTTGTACTGAAACTGCTCTCTTTACCTGGTTTTATCTCTTCTGTCATTCTTCATATTTCATAATGTCTCATTTTTTTGAATTTGTTTCTATACAAGTGCATATACATTCACATCCATAAAGAAAAAGATGATCAATGCAAGTGAAACCCTTGCCCCTTTGGTCCTTACATCAGAACAGACAAGACCACAGTGAGATGAATGTGAGTCCAAGATAATGTCCTTGGATATGTCACATAAAGCATATTCACAGTAAGAGGGTAGATTGCCAAAGGTGTGTAGGATTTCACAGAGTTTGGGGAGGCCTCTGCATGGTGGACAAGGAACAGAACCGTGAGTAGTTGTGCTTACTGAACTTGTCAAGAAAGTGACTAAAACCTAAAGGTTGAGAATGACAAATAAACAACAACAAAAAAAGATGTCACATAAAAGTAATAAAGGGGCTCTCTATTGAGGGCACATATTGCAGGGAGCACTTGGTGTGGTGCATAAACAATGAATCTTGGAACACTGAAAAAATAAAATAAGTTTTAAAAAAGGGAGGAGTCTCTTCATCTTCTATCAGGCCAAACAAAAACCAATTTGTCAAATAAATATGGAACAGGCACCTGAAGTCAAGTCTTCTGCTGTTTGTTATCTGGTGATAAAAATGTCCAAATTTTGTGAAGTGTTGGTTTATTCTCTTTACTCATTTTTCTCTTGTGATGTTCACTCTGTTAGGTGTTCTATATCACAAAGATCTCACTACTTTTGTCTTTTGGACAATTTATTTTTGCTCTTTTATTAGTTTTGCTGGGTATAATGGGATAAAACTAGGATTGACTGCCACCAGCACCAATGAAGCTTTTGTTCTTAACAGTCTCAGGACAATTGACCTTATTAGATCATTTTACTCTTTATATCCATCTCATTTCTCCCCCCCCCTCCATTTATTGAACATAACTGTTTTTGTTTCCTTACATACAGGTCATAAAGTGGCCATTCCAAAATGAAATAGGACTTTCTCGGTGCTATTTCTACATTCCTTATGGGAAAGGTAATATGATCTGTATGCATTCATATCCTAAACAGTGCATTAGAGCAAGCTGGGGGGAGGTGAGAAGGACATAGAGTAACACACCCCAGGAGGATATGGTATGCTGTGTTTTGTGTATGTGACAGTGTGTGTGTGTGTGTGTGTGTGTGTGTGTGTGCACGCCCATGTGAGCATGCACCTTGATGAGTGAGAGCAGTCCTCAGAGCAGGGATACACAGGCTCCTCTATTTCAAAGTGATGCTTATAATACACAGCCCAAACTCAATCAACAGATGATACTAAGGAGGAATGTTTAATTGACAAGACACTACTGCAACCAGATTCATAAAGTGCAAAAAGTACGAAGTGTGGTTGAGGAAGTCCCTCTGTCTTGAACTTTAAGCAGCTACGAGGCCACTTGGTTCTAGGAAATTCACTGGCACCACTCCTCATCATTCTCCTTCTTGTCTATTCCCCTCAATACACTGGCTTCCTGCTAAGCCTTGACTTTCTGACAGAAGGACATCCTCATGGGCTTTGCAACAGCTGTTCCCTCTGCAGGAATACTTCCTGTCTTTCACCCTCTCTTCCTTGAGGTCTTTGTTCAAATGATACCTTCTTAACCAATCTTGACTGAACACACAACCTAACACCCCAACCACTCTCTCTTTTAAGCTGTTCATGTTTTCTTCATAGCATCTGTCCCCATTTGGGGATTATTTAATCTTTATTTCCGCTTCTGTCCTATCACCATCATTGAATTACAGGGACTCCTGCTCTTCAGCACCCTCTACTTTGTGACTAGGAATTCCAAAACAGGTCAACATTCCATAAATTCCTAAATGCATAAAATAACTTCTTATTCAAACTGTGCAATGACTGATCTTTTGGGGCTATATCTGTTGTTGGGATGTAAATTGCTAATCAGAGAGGACACGGGGATCCCCTCAAAGGGCCCAGATCCATTAAAACAAAATGGAAGTTAAGTTCTTGACTGGAAAATATACATTGTAACACTTCCAGAATCTGAGCAAAGTACATTTTCATGAAAAATTTTCCTTTTACTTTCCCCTGTGCCTGTAGTCACCTCCACCACATGGATCCAGGAAACTATACAGGAATTTCAGAGTTTCTTCTTTTGGGATTATCAGAGAAACCAGAGCTTCAGCCCATTATTTTTGGGATTTTCTTCTTTATGTACCTGACCACCGTGTTTGGAAACCTGCTCATCATCCTGGCTGTCAGCTCCAACTTCCATCTTCACACACCCATGTACTTCTTCCTCTCCAACCTGTCCTTCTCTGACATCTGTTTCACCTCCACCACCATCCCCAAGATGCTGTGGAACATCCAGACTCAGAGCAAAGTGATCACTTATGAAGGCTGCCTCAGCCAGATGTATTTTTTCATTCTCTTTGCAGGATTGGACAACTTCCTCTTGACAGTGATGGCTTATGATCGTTTTGTGGCCATCTGTAACCCACTAAACTACACAATCATCATGAACCCCTGGCTCTGTGGACTGCTGGTTCTGGTGTCCTGGTTCCTGAGTGTCCTGCATTCCATGTTACAAACTTCAATGGTGTCGCAGCTGTCCTTCTGTACAGTCTTGAAAATCCCCCACTTTTTCTGTGAACTCAAACAGATGATACAACTTGCATGTTCTGACACCTTTCTCAATAATATGGTGATATATTTTGCAGCTATGTTGCTGGCTGCTGTTCCCTTCGCTGGGATCATTTACTCTTACTCTAAGATAGTTTCCTCCATATGTGTGATCTCATCAGCTCAGGGCAAGTATAAAGCTTTTTCCACCTGTGCATCTCACCTCTCAGTTGTCTCCTTATTTTATTGTACAAGTCTAGGAGCGTACCTTAGCTCTGCTGCTGCCCACAGTTCCCATGCAAGTGCAGTAACCTCAGTAATGTACACTGTAGTCATGCCCATGCTGAACCCCTTCATCTACAGCCTAAGGAACAAAGACATAAAGGATGCTCTAATGAGATTCTCTGGCAGGGCAGGTCTAAAAGGACCAGTCATCCCGGGGACAAAAAAGTGTGCAGGATCACCAAGCGCATAGCCTGAGCCAAGTGTTGACATTTTTTTTTTCAGATTCTGGAAGTAGAACATGTCTTCTTTATTTTTTCTGGGCATTTATTTTTTGCTTTCTCTGTATAATTTATGTAACTTACTTTATTAAGCTTTGTGATATTTCTGATATCCAAGAGTTTTTCCTTTGTCATTTTCTTACTTTCAATGGTATTCCTAACTTCATATTTGAAATATTTGGAAATTTTCACTCTTTCAAAGGACTACATGGCTCTTTTATGGCAAGTTCTTCTTAAATAAAATACGTCAGAATGAGTATTATTTCTTTTGTTTGACTGAATACTATTCCTATAGAAAATCTACTATTGGCTACCACAGCAATTTACATAGGTTTAAAACAGAGAAAAATCTGAAACTGCTGTGTTTCACTTTCATGAACATCATTCCTTTGTATATCCCTACCTTTACGGCACTTCCTGAGAATGCAGACTTTGATATACTGGTGGTTTTAGCTGACTGTGGGGATATCTACATATTAGGTTCCCATTGTTATACAGCTTGTGTCCATCATGCCTACCATAGTTACTGGCAAAAGAAATAATAATAGAATACATGTCTCCAAGCAGAATCTACACAGAAAGATAAATATGGAAAATATTGATTGACATAATGTGGTTTTAGAATCACATTTGACTTTAAGGATGATGAAGCAAAATATTAAATCATACATTTATTTCTATGCAGAATATTTCTTTCTCAGGCACTTCATCTACTCACTGAATTATGGAAATCAGGGTCCATTTGTAAGCTATGTTCATTGAGATGAAAGACTGGTGACATGTTTGGAGTTTAATTAAAATATTTCTCATTTCTGATTGAAAATTTCCAGTGCTACATACAAATATGATCCCTTCCATCTCTCAAAACAAAATATCTCCCACTCTGAAATTTTGCCATAACCACTAAAGGGGTAGTGAATGAACAGTATCAGTATCATCCACAGTATAGGATCCTTATATTCACAGGACGACTCACCAGCAAGCTTGGTTTCCTGTCCAGCTATGTGATTCATAGTCACAAGTTGTGGACACACATACATGTACTTTCCACCTTTCCATGTTACCTCATAAGGGTCTCAATGGAGTCATTTTTAAATACTTTATTTATTCACTTGAGGGAGACAGAGAGAGCACAAGCAGGAGAAGAAGCAGAGGGAGAAGGAGAAACAGACTCTCCACTGAGTGGGGACCCCAATGTTGGGCTTGATCCAGAACCTGGAGATTATGACTTTAGCCACAGGTGCTTCACTGTCTGAGCCTCCCAGGCACCCACAGTGGAGTTATTTTTAATATAGTCACATGAAATAAACTTCAAGAACAGAGAAGTCATGAAAGCTACCTTCAATTATCAGAATGAATACCTAGAATAAAAAGAATCAGATTATTACAAGCGCTGTCTTTTCTGCCTGATGTGATTAATATACCAGTTAGCTATTGCTGCATACAAAGCATTCTGAAATAAAATGTAGTAGTATAATATCTTTATTATTGAAGGGATTGTAAAATAGGGAGTTGTTCTGATCTCTGCAGATCAGAGATCAGAAAAGGAGCCCCTCATGAATCCTTAGTCACATGAAAATCTCTACATTCTGTTTCTGAGGCTCCCTTGTGATGTATGTGACTATAGTGCTCTTTTGTCTTGAACAAATGTATGTCATTTTACTCCTTTTATATTTGTAGGCTAATCTTCTTGTGTACAAAAATCATCTTATCAAATATGAATTGTCTTAATTTAATTCTACCATTTTAATACCCACATGTGAACCTTTGTTTTTTCACAACAAGAAGAGATCTCTCCCACCACTTTATGTGTGACTCAGCTAACTGTGCTCCAGATCTGACCCTGAGTTATGCAACACTAGAATTTTTAAATTTTATTTATTTTTTGGAGCACTATTACATGTGATATACTGTACATATTTAAAGGGTACAACCTTAGGACTTGAGTCATTGAAAAATATGGGTACACACTGCCTGGTTCTAGGAGTCAGAATTGTGGAAGGCCCATGGTGAGTTCTGTTTCTTTATGCAAACGTTAGGGAGAAACACTCAAGCCTTCATTTCTTTATGAAGGAAATGTGGAATCATAAATATAACTTCAGCAATCTTGTGAGGAAAGATGAAATGTGTGGAAATCCAAAGAGTGGTAAGATTAAGGGTTGCATGTGTGTACATGTATGTGTAGTTATATTCATGTTTTTTCAAACAAACCCATTCATATACATATATGTACATTCACAAGACTCATAAACCTCATTATAACTCATTATAAACTATGTGTTGAAAGAAAACCTGAGAGAAACTTGTAGGGTAAAGAAATGAAAAGAATGAACACTTGCATTCACATGAAATTCTAGGAATGTAGAAATTTAGACAGGGATCCTGGGTGGCTCAGTGGGTTAAAGCCTCTGCCTCTGGCTCAGGTCATGATCTCAGGGTCCTGGGATCAAGGCTCACATCGGGCTCTCTGCTCAGCAGGGAGCCTGCTTCCTCCTCTCTCTGCCTGCCTCTCTGCCTACTTGTGATCTCTCTCTCTCTCTCTGTCAAGTAAACAAAATCTTAAAAAAAAAAAAGAAATCTAGACCAAAAAAATTTAGAGTAGAACAGGTGGCCTTAATTTGTAAAACTAATTGGTTTTCTCATCTCAATGCCCAGAGGTCTCAAAGATAGAACCACGTTGACATTTATACAAGGAGAACTTCTCTTTACCAGATAAATGGACTATCTCCAAACTGACTTTGTAATTTTCTTCTACTTAAGGTAGGGTTTCAACACATAATGTCTTTACCCAAGGAAGTTAAGTGAATGATTTGAAAGGCTAAACTTAAGTTTCTTCAAAGAAGAGAGATATCTTTGTCACCTTCTTATTGATGCTGTCTCCAGTTTACAAGCTGAAAGTTTAAAAGAAGCAAATTTAGACTCTTCCAGTCCTGGAAGTCAAAATAAGTCTCACTGAACTAAAAAAAAAAAAAAGTCTTTTCAGGAAACAGAGAGCTTGAGTTCATAGCTAGTTACGTGATTCTGGTCAACCTTTTTCCTCCACATAAATGCATGTCTTTCTATACTCTATTTGGTACCTGAATAAGATCATCATTATAGTTACGTTTTGTTGTTGTTTAAGATTTTTTTTATTTATTTGAAAGAGAAGGAACAAGAGTGGGGGGAGAGAAGGAGAGGAGGAGATTATCTCAAACAGTTGTAGCTGAGCATGGAGCCCAAATCCAGGCTTGCACCGACAAACCTGAAATCATGACCTGAGTCAAAACCAAGAGTGGACACTCAACTGACATCCACCCAAATGCCCTGAGAGTCATTTCTTAACAGTTATACAAAACAAAATTGAGTAACAAGAATGATCAAAATGTTGCTGCATAACAAGCCATCATGAAAGCAAATGGCTTGGCATAATGTCTTTAATATCAGGTGCAATTGTATGGTGATGAGTCTTTCTAATCTTTGTTGATATCCTCAAGAGCCTTGAATCAGCTGTGTGTCAGGTCAGGGGGCTCTGCTGATCTCTCCAGGGCATTCTAATATAACTGGGGCTTGGCTAGCTAGCTATGGCTGATCCAGGGTGGCCCTGGCTTGGATAACTGGGCTCTGATTCACGTGTCCTCACTTCCTCTGGCAGCCAACTTACTTTATTCACTTTTTAGAGACAGAGTTCCAAAACAGAGAAGGAAAATGCAACAATGCTTTAAGGTCCACTGTCATTCCCATCATATTCTGCTTGCCACAGCAAACAGAGCAAATAAAAAATCTTAATACAGCCCAGATCAAAGGTGGAGGAAGTGTCTCCATCACCTGATGGAAGGTGCTGCACACATTACCAAAGACATGACTATGGGGAAAGATGGGGATTTTGGCCCTCTACCACTGGTGTAAATTTCAATTTGAATGCTTTCATTTCCATTTCCCCCTTCAGCAGTGGAATGATCTCAGAGAACACAATGAGACTGAATTTTTTGTCTACTGCGCAGTTGTGGAAATTCTACTTCTCAAGTTCAGGCTTTCCTCCAAGGGTAAATATTTCCTCCCATGCCTTGCTTAATGTTCACCATTCTTAGACTAAGAACACATCAAAGAAGTAAAAGATTTTCTTTCAAGATGCCTCAGAGAGCAGGTTCCTTGTATGTAACTCAATGATTAATGGAACTAAGAACTGTGGCATCACTGATGCTATCTTTATGGCCTCCTATGTAGATACTGCTTTCCTATTGATTGAACTTCCCAGTGATATATTATTCATAATGGTTTTCATACTGGTAGTGTCTTTTTAATCTTTTTATGGGGAAAGTTCTGTTGGAAGGAGGTAGCACTTGAAATGCAAGTAGAAGTCAGAGACACAAGAATATTTTTTCTTCATTTTTCCAGCTTTATTGAAATGTAATTAACAAATAAAATTGTGGAAGTTTAAGCATACATCTTGGTGATTCCATATACATATACATATACATATACATATACATATACATATACATATACATTGTGAAATGATCACCATGATAGTTTAATGAATACATCCATCACTTCACATAGTTACCATTTTTGTTGTCAGAATATTTACCATGTACTGTCAGGAACACTGAAGTCTTCAACACAATATAGTTAAACATGATGACCATGTGTACAATACATCCCCAGAACTCATTCATCTTGTAACTGAATGTTTGTAGGCTTTCACCAGCATCTTCTCAAACCCTAGTCACTGGGAAACATCAACCTACTCTATTTTCATGAGCTCGGATTTTTGTATTTCACATATAAGTGAGATCATATACTATTTACCTTTCTCTGTTTGATTATTTCACCTAACATAAGGCCCATGGGGTCGATCCACATTTAAGCAATAGACAGAATGTCTTCTTTTGTTATTGCTGAATTCCATTATACATGTATGCCATCACTATTAATTCATTATGAATGGATGGTGGGCTGTTTCCAGGTCTTAGCTATTGTGAATAATGCTGCAATGAAATTAAGGGCACAAATATCTGAGATATTTATAAGTATGTTGGAATTTAAAGCATGACATCCATGACAGCTGATGAGTGAAAGAAGAAACCAAAAAGGTAATTTTAAAATCTTAAATCAGCTTTTCCTCATTGGGAATGTTATTTGCTGTGGGCTTTTCATAGATGGTTTTTATGAAATTGAGGAATGTTCCCTCTATCCTTACATCCTGAAGAGTTTTAATAAGGACAGGATGGTCTATTTTGTCAAATGCTTTTTCTGCATCAATTAAGAGGACTATATGGTTCTTGTCTCTTCTCTTGCTAATGTGTTCTATCACACTGATTTGCAAATGTTGAACCAGACTCCTTCCCAGGAATAAATCCCACCTGGTCATGATGGATAACCCTTTTAATGTACTGTTGAATCCTATTAGTTAGGAACTTGTTGAGATTCTTGGCATCCATATTCATCAGAGATATTGGTCCATAATTCTCCTTTTAAAAAAATATTTTATTTATTTGACAGAGAGAAACACAGCCAGAGAGGGAACACAATCAGAGGGAGTGTGAGAGGGAGAATCAGGTTTCCCGCCAAGCAGGGAGCTGATGTGGGGCTCGATCCCAGGTATCTGAGATCATGACGTGAGCTGAAGGCAGTCACTTAACCAACTGAGCCACCCAGGTGCCACCCATAATTCTCCTTTTTGATGGGGTCTTTGCCTGGCTTTGGGATAAAGGTAATGCTGGCCTCATAGAATGAGTTTGGAAGTTTTCCTTCCTTTCTATTTTTTGCTCAGTTATCAGAAAGAATGAATACCCACCATTTGCATCAACATGGATGGAACTGGAGGAGATTATGCTGCGTGAAATAAGTCAAGCAGAGAAAGACAATTATCATATGGTTTCACTTATTGTGGAACATAAGAAATAGCATGGAGGACATTAGGAGAAGGAAGGGGAAAATTAAGGGGAGGAAATCAGAGGGGGAGATGAACCATGAGAGACTATAAACTACAGGAAACAAACAGAGGGTTTTAGAGGGGAGGAGGGTATAGAGATGGGTTAGTCTGATGATGGGAGGTGATAAGGAGGGGATATATTGCATGGAGCACTGGGGGTTATACACAATCAATGAATCATGTAACACTATATCAAAAAATGATGTACTGAATGGTGACTAACATAACATAATAGCATTAAATTAAATTTAAACATAAAAAGTGGGGGTATGGGAAATTTCTGGATCATTCTCTCATTTTTCTGTGAACTTAAAACTGTTCTAAAATAAAGTCATTTATAAAAGAAAAAGAAATAAAATAAAATCTTAAATAATATAAAAATGGAAATACAGCCTAAGAAAATGTATGAAATGTTCCAAAACTAGGTCTAAGAGGGAGGTTGAGAGCAATAAATATCTATATTAAGAAAAAGAAAATATATTAAGTAAATAACCTCACTTTATGATTTGAAGGCCTAGAAAAAGAAGAACAAACTAAACTCAAAGCAGCAAAGGAAAAGAAATACCAAATATCATAGCAAACATAAATGATATATAGACCAGAAAAACAATAGAAAATATTAACCAAACTAGGGACCAATTTTTTGGAAAGTTATGCAAAATTGACAAAGTTTCTGTTAGAGAAAAGGAAAGGAGTGGGGGAGAGATGCAAATAAATAAAATCTGCAGCAAAAGATGATACCTTACAACCAATAAAAACAAAAAATTGTAGGAGACCACTACAAAGACTTTCACTCAAACAAACTGGACAACCTCAAAGACAAGGTTAAACCCTTAGAAATGTAAAACTTACCATGACAAAATCAGGAAGAAATAAGAACAAAACAATAACGATTAAGGGTATTAAATCAATAGGCAAAAATCTCCCAGAAAAAAAAAAAGCCAGAACCAGAGAGCACAGGTGAATTCTACTAATCATTTAAGAAGAATTAATGACAGTCTTTCTCAAAACCTTTCTGAAACTTACAGAGGAGGGCCCATTCTGAATCTCATTTTATTTTTATTTTTTTATTTTTTTGTTGTTACTTAAATTTTTTTCCAGTGTTCCAAGATTCATTCCCCATTCCCCACACCCAGTGCTCCACGCATTAGGTGCCCCCAGTACCCACCACCAGGCTCTCCCATCCCTCCACCCCCACCCTTTATAGGGCGAGTATTACCCTGACACCAAAGCCAGGAAAGGTCAGTACAAAAAAAGAAAACAATAGAAGAATATTCCTGATGAACAGAGACACAATATTCTTTAAGAAAACATTAGTATGGAGATTCCTTAAAAAATTAAAAATAGAGCTATCCTATGACCCTGCAATTGCACTACTGGGTATTTACCACAAAGATACAGATGCAGTAAAAAGAAGGGCCATATGTACCCAGTGTTTATTGCAGCAATGGCCACAATCACCAAACTGTGGAAAGAGCCAAGATGCCCTTCAATAGATAATGGCTAAGGAAGATATGGTCCATATACAATGGAATATTCCACCTCCATCAGAAAGTCTGAATACCCAACTTTGGTAGAAACATGGGCAGGGATAGAGGAGATTATGCTGAGTAAAATAAGCCAAGCAGAGAAAGTCAAGTATCATATGACTTCACTTACTTGTGGAGCATAAAGAGTAACATGGAGGGCCTTAGAAGGGCCTTTATTGATTGTAAGGTATAATTTTTTGCTGCAGATTTTATTTATTCCTTAGAATGAAAGGAAATGTGAATTGGGGTAAATCAGAGGGGGAGATGAAGCCCGAGACACTGTGGACTCTGAGAAACATACTGAGGGTTTTAGAAGGGAGGGGGTGGGTGGATGGGTGAGCCTGGTGGTGGGTATTAAGGAGGGCATGTATTGCATGGAGTACTGATGTGGTGCATACACCAACTCCCATTATACATTAAAGAACTGGAAAATCAACAAAAATTTAAACAAACCCCCCACACAAGATGGGGAATAATTAGGATTAGAGCAGAGATGAATGAATCGGAAACTAGAGATACAGTAAAACACATCAACGAAACTAGAAGCTGGTTCTTTGAAAGAATCAATAAGATTGATAAACCATTGGGCAAACTAATCCAAAAGAAAAGGGAGAAGACCCAAATTAATAAAATTATGAATGAAAGGGGAGAGATCACGACTAACACCAAGGAAATAGAAACAATCATCAGAAATTACTATCAACAACTATATGCCAATAAATTTAACAGCCTAGATGAGATGGATACATTCCTAAAAACCTATAAACTTTCAAGACTGAAACAGGAAGACATTGACAATCTGAATAGACCTATATCTAGTAACGAGATTGAAGCAGTGATCAAAAACCTCCCCAAAAACCAGAGTTCAGGACCAGACAGATTCCCTGGGGAATTCTACCAAACATTCAAAGAAGAAATAGCACCTATTCTCCTGAAGCTCTTTCAAAAAATAGGAATGGAAGGAAAACTTCCAGACTTTTGCTATGAAGCCAGCATTACTCTAATCCCGAAACCAGACAAAGACCCCATCAAAAAGGAGAACTTCAGATCAATATCTCTGATGAATATGGATGCCAAGATTCTCAACAAGATCTTGCTAACAGGATCCAACAATACATTAAAAAGATTATCCACCATGACCAGGTGGGATTTATCCTAGTGATGCAAGGGTGGATCAACAGTTGCAAACCAATCAACATGATAGAACAAATCAACAAGAAAAGAGAGAAGAACCACATGGTACTCTCTATTGATGCAAAAAAGGCATTTGACAAAATACAACATCCGATCCTGATTAAAACTCTTCAGAGTATAGAGATAGAGGGAACATTCCTCAACCTCATAAAATCTGTCTACGAAAAACCCACAGGGAATATCATCCTCAATAGGGAAACACTGAAGGCCTTTCCTCTGAGATCAGGATCAAGGCAGGGATGCCCACTCTCACCACTACTGTTCAACATAGTGTTAGAAGTCCTAGCAACAGCAATCAGACAACAGAAAGAAATAAAAGGTATTCGGATTGGCAAAGAGGAAGTCAAACTCTCTCTCTTTGCAGATGACATGATACTATATGTGGAAAACCCAAAAGACTCTACCCCCAAACTATTAGATCATACAACAATTTGGTAATGTGGCAGGATACAAAATCAACGCACAGAAATCAGTTGCATTCTTATACACCAACAATGAAAAAATAGAAAGGGAAATCAGAGAATCGATTCCATTTACTATAGCACCAAAAACTATAAGATACTTAGGAATAAACCTAACCAAAGAAGTCAAGGATCTGTACTCGAGAAACTACAGAACACTCAAGAAAGAAATTGAAGAAGACACAAAAAGATGGAAGAGCATTCCATGCTCATGGATTGGAAGAATAAACATTGTCAAAATGTCTATACTGCCCCGAGCAATCTACACTTTAAATGCCATTCTGATCAAAATTCCACCAACATTCTTCAAAACGTTAGAACAAACAATCCTAAAATTTATATGGAACCAAAAAAGACCCTGAATCGCTAATGAATTGCTGAAGAAGAAAAGCAAAGCTGGGGGCATCTCATTACCTAACTTCAGGCTTTATTACAAAGCCGTGAATACCAAGACAGCATGGTACTGGCATAAAAACAGAGAAACAGACCAATGGAACAGAGTGGAAAGCCCACATGTGCACACACAAATCTATGGTCAAAACATCTTTGACAAAGCAGGAAAAAATATCCAGTGGAAAAAGGACAGTCTCTTCAATAAATGGTGCTGGGAAAACTGGACAGCTACATACAGAAGAATGAAACTAGACCATTCGCTTACACCACACACAAAGGCAAACTCGAAATGGATGAAAGACCTCAACGTGAGGCAGGAATCCATCAAAATCCTGGAAGAGAACATAGGCAGTAACCTCTTTGACATCGGCCACAGCAACTTCTTTCAAGATACGTCTCCAAAGGCAAAGGAGACAAAAGCGAAAATGAACCTCTGGGACTTCATCAAAGTAAAAAGCTTCTGTACAGCAAAGGAAAAACAATCAGCAAAACAAAGAGGCAACCCACAGAATGGGAGAAGTTATTTGCAAATGACACTACAGACAAAGGGCTGGTATCCAAGATCTATAAAGAACTACTCAAACTCAACACCCAAAAAGAAGATGAACACATCCAAAAAAATGGGCAAGAGACATGAACAGGCACTTCTCCATAGAAGATATACAAATGGCCAACAGACACATGAAAAAATGTTCAGCGTCACTAGGTAATAGGGAAATTCAAATCAAAACCACTCTATGATACCACCTTACACAGGTCAGAATGGCCAAAATTAACAAGACAGAAAACAACAAGTGTTGGAGAGGCTGCAGAGAAAGGGGAACCCTCTTACACTGTTGGTGGGAATGTAAACTGGTGCAGCCGCTTTGGAAAACAGTGTGGAGATTCCTTAAAAAATTAAAGATAGAGTTACTCTATGACCCTGCAATTGCACTATTGGGAATTTATCCCAAAGATACAGATGTAGTGAAAAGAAGGGCCATATGCACCCCAATGTTCATCGCAGCAATGGCCACAATTGCCAAACTGTGGAAAGAGCCAAGGTGCCCATCAACAGATGAATGGATAAAGAAGATATGGTACATATATACAATGGAATACTATGCCTCCGTCAGAAAGGATGAATACCCAACTTTTGTAGCAAATGGACTGGACTGGAAGAGATAATGCTGAGTGAAATAAGCCAAGAAGAGAAAGTCAAGTATCGCATGGTTTCACTTACTTGTGGTGCATGAGGGGCAAACTGGAGGACAGTGGTAGAAGGAAAGCAAATGGGAACTAGGGTAATCTAGGGAGGGAAATGAAACAACAGAGAGTTTGAACACAGAAACAAACTGAGGGACTTGGAGGGATGGGGGTGGAGGGATGGGAGAGCCTGGTGGTGGGTACTGGGGACACCTAAGGCGTGGAGCACTGGGTGTGGGGAATGGGGAATGAATCTTGAAACACTGGATAAAAAAATTTTAGTAACAATAAAAAAATAGATGAATGGATAAAGAAGATGTGGTACATACATATACAATGGGATATACATATTCAGTCACAAGAAAAAGAATAATATCTTTCCATTTGCATCAGCATAAATGGACATAGAGGGTATAATGTCAAGTGAAATAAATCAGTCGGAGGAAGACAATTACCATATGATTTTACTGATAAGTAGAATTTAAGAAACAAAACAAGCAGGAAAAATAGAGAGCAAAAAACAAAGGAAAGAGATTCTTAAATATAGAGAACAAATGGTTGCCAGAGAAGAGATGTGCCAGGGGATGGGGGAGATAAACAAACGGATTAAAGTGACACTTACCTTTGTTTCATTTATGAAGTCCAGATAGGTTATTTTTGCTTTTGTTTCCCTTGACTCAGGAGACATATCTAATAAGAAGTTTTTAGATTTGATGATGAAGAGGTTGCTGCCTGTGTTCTCTTCTAGGATATTGATGGATACCTGTCTCACACTTAGGTCTTTCAACCATTTTGAGTTTATTTTTGTGTACACTGTCAGAAAGTGGTCAAGTTTCATTCTTCTGCATGTGGCTGTCCAGTTTCCCCAATACCATGTGTTGAAGAGACTGTCTTTACTCTTCCTGCTTTGTCAGAGATTAGTGGTTGTGTGAGCATTTTTGGTTTCCTATTCTGTTCCATTGTTTGATGTGTCTACTTTTGTGTTCAGACCATACTCTTTTGATCACTATGGCTCTTCAATATAATTTGAAGTCTGGAATTGTGATACCTCTAGACTCCTATCACCCAGCAACTGCACTATTAGGTATTTACCCAAAAAAAAAAAACAAAAAACAAAAATACTAATTCAAAGGGATATATGAACCTCAATGTTTATAGCAACTTTATCTATAATAGCCAAATTACAGAAACAGCCCAAATGTTCCTTAACAGATGAATAGATAAAGAAGACATTATAACACTATGTGTACTTCCAATTCATGAGCATAGGATTTTTTTTCATTTCCTTGTATTTTCCTCAATTTCTTTCACAAGTGTTCTTTATTTTGCATAGTACAGATCCTTTACCTCCTGGTTAGGTTTATTTCTAAATATATTATGGATATTGATGAAAACATATAAGGGGGTGGGGGGGAATAGGTGAGCCTGGTGATGGGTATTGAGGGCACATATTGCATGGAGCACCGGATGTAGGGTATAAACAATGAATCTTGGAACACTGAAAAAATAAAATAACGTAATAAAAAAAGAAACATGTAATGCTTCTAAAAGAATTCATTATCCAATCTATACTATTCAAATAGTAACAAGGAGGTATGTTTCCCTTGAATTAATATAGTCCTATAGTACAAAGAGATGTATACACATAAAGAGTTAATAATCACTGAAATAATAAGATAATAAAAAATGTAGTGAAAATATAAAAAAGTTAATATTAAAATGTAAATATGAACACATCCGCATATATCTCTCCTTCTTTAGTTCTTCCTTCCCCTCTGCTGCCAATCTGTAATTCCTAATATTTCTCAGAGAAAGATTAATAATTACATGTCCAAAATTATTCTTTCCTATCAATGATAACAAAAAGAAACTTATAAATTGTTTAATTCACTAGCTATGAATTTTTTTAAAGATTTCATTTATTTATTTGACAGAGAGAAACACAGCCAGAGAGAAACACAAGCAGGGGGAGTGAGAGAGGGAGAATCAGGCTTCCCGCCGAGCAGGGAGCCCAATGTGGGACTCGATACTGGATCTCCAGGATCATGACCTGAGCCAAAGGCTGTCACTTAACCAACTGAGCCACCCAGGCGCCCCACCAGCTGTGCATTTTATCATACATTGTTACCTCAGGACATCCAAAAAGCTTAGATTTTACAAAATAATGTACCTTGTCCACAACAAACACAGGTACTTGATAAAAACACACATGCGGACCTATGGTTATAATCTACACTATCTTCTAGATGTAGAGATATCAGTAAAAAGTTTTTCCCTTTATCCTTCCTTTGCTCCCTCCACCATTTTAGTGATGAAGTATAGGACTCCATCTAGTTCTAAGAGGTGAGGTTTTTTTAAGATTTCATTTTTTTTTTTTAATCTGAGAGAGAGCATGAGAAAAAGCACAAGTCAGGTGTGGGAGAGGCAGAGGGGAAGTAGGTTCTCCACTGAGTGAGGAGTCTGAATTGGAGCCTGATCCCAGGACCCTGGGATGGTGACTGGAGTCAAAGTCAGCCCAACTAACTGAGCCTCTACGAGGTGGATTAACAGACGATCCCAGATCAGTCCTCCTCCTAAAAACTAACAAAAGGGCATGTATAAAGAGATTATTTTTCTAACTCTACTTTTAATATACTTTGAACACTAGAACTTGTTTATCCATCCACACACAGCTAATTAACTCAAATGCACATAGAGAACTTGTCTAAAGACTCATGGGCACAGAACTCTTCTATCCTTACTTCCTTCCCTGCCTCTGTCTTTATCCCCCAGAGAATAGTCAGCATACTCTTCAAATGTCAGTGCCACCCAAAGCAGTCTACACATTCAATTCAATCCCTATCACAACACCATCAACATTTTTCAAAGAGCTGGAACAAATAATCCTAAATTTGGATGGAAATAGAAAAGACCCCAAATCGCCATGGGACTGTTGAAAATGAAAACCAAAGTTGGCGGCAGGACAATCCCAGACCTCAAGCTGTATTACAAAGCTGTAATCATCAAGACATTATTGAATTAGCACAAAAACAGACACATAGATCAGTGGAACAGAAAAAAGAACCCAGAAATTAACCCTCAACTCTTCAGTCAACAAATCTTCAACAAAGTAGGAAAGAATATCCAATGGGGGAAAAATACAATCTCTTCAACAAATGGTGCTGGGAAAACTGGACAACTACATGCAGAAGAGTGAAACTAGGTAACTTTCTGACACCATAAACAAAGATAAACTCAAAATTAATGAAAGACTGGGAAATTCAAATAGAGATCACATTGAGGTACCACCTTACACCAGTTAGAATGGCTAAAATTAACAGGACAAGAAACAACAAGTGTTGGAGAGGCTGCGGAGAAAGGGGAACGCAGTTACACTGTTGGTGGGAGTGCAAGTTGGTGCATCTGCTTTGGAAAACAGTGTGGAGATTCCTTAAAAAATTAAAAATAGAGCTACCCTCTGACCCTGCAATTGCACTACTGGGTATTTACCCCAAAGATACAGATGTAGTGAAAAGAAGGGCCATATGTACTCCAATGTTCATAGCAACAATGGCCACAATTGCCAAACTGTGGAAAGAGCCAAGGTGCCCTTCAACAGATGAATGTATAAAGAAGATATAGTCCATATATACAATGGAATATTACACCTCCATCAGAACGATGAATACCCAGCTTTTGTATCAACATGGAAGGGACTGCAGGAGATTATGCTGAGTGAAATAAGTCAAGCAGAGAAAGTCAATTCTCATATACTTTCACTTACTTGTGGAGCATAAGGAGTAACATGGAGGACATTAGGAGAAGGAAAGGAATTGTGAACTGGAGTAAACCAGAGAAGGAGACAAAGCATGAGAGACTTTGGACTCTGAGAAATAAACTGAGGGTATTAGAAGGGAGGGGTGGAGGGGATGTGTGAGCCTGGTGGTGGGTATTGCATGGAACACTGGGTGTGGGCCATAAACAATGAATCTTGGAATATCAAAAAAATAAAATAAATTATTATAAAAAATAAAATAAGATAAAGTGTTAAAAAAAGAAAGAAAATATTGTTAAATAAATAAATTTAAATAAATAAATAAATCTGAATGAATGAAAGATTAGAAGATTACCTGTGGTTGTCCAGGCGGGATGAAATTAATCACAATAGTCCTGCAAATGTTGACAGGAGAGACAAAAGAGTTGATGTCAGAGAGACTTTGAAAATGCTTCTCTGCTGACTCTGATGGTGGAGGAATTGCTTTCAATTCCTGGAATTTTGTGCAGGTAATAAGCAATTCCAGGAATTCGAAAAGAAAGACATTTTCCCTTGAGCCTCAAGAAGGAACTCCAGCTGCAGACATCTTGCTATTAGCCCAGTGAGACACCTTCCAAGCATCAGACTCCAGAACTTTCAGAGCACATATGTGTTTGTTTTAAGTAACTAGTGTGGGATATTTTACAGCAGCAGAAGGAATCTTATATGGACATTATCAATAGCATTATTTGGGAAAAATAAGTTTAGGCCTCTCAATTCCTTCACCAGCTTCCCTTGGATAAAGGCAATTTACATTAAAAACCCACAGTAGGTAGAAAGGAAATTTGGAGATAGTCTGCTGCATCAACTGGTACAGTAAATTCCTTGCAGCATCTGACCATGAGGTTTTGAGACAGTGACATAGGAAAAGAAACCCATACCAAAATTAATGTCAGCCATTGTAATTTAAATCTCTGTCTGTATATCTGCATCCTTTTATTTCACATAAATTGAAAAGTTCATGCGTTCTCAATGCTATCCTCTCCAGCCTTCTCAGGGTTCCTATCACATAAAAAATAAAACCATAAACGCATCTGTGTGTGTACACGTGAGTGTGCTTATTTGAAAGAAAATGTATGGAAACACACACACATCCAAGACATAACCATTGCCCTCAAATGTTATCTTTGAGGTAACTAAAGGAAGTTCTACACATTTTATTCTTTCTGCACAACATCTATATGAAATTATGTTTAAAACCCCACGTTGCCTTCAGAAATAGGAGAAATGATGCTCAGGATGCTTAAATTCTTAGTAATTACCTCCTAAAACAGTTAAAAGTCATGTACAGTCTTAAATCATACACAAATAGAAACTTGCAACATTAAACTCTTCATTTTTGTGTGGCTCCTTTAATTTGCCAATGTGTATACTTCACATATGCAAGTTATTATGTGCAATTATACTCCAGTGATTGATTCAGTGGAACAAATCTAGTGGTGCATGGTTATGGATAGGATCTCGAGCACAGGTAACTGACTCTCACATAAAAGGGTGGGAGATACACTTCTAATGGGGAAGAAACCCAGGTGTTATATATGGATATATAAACAATGGAATTAAATTTAAGTAATTCACATGATAAGCCAATTTATTTTATGAATACAAGATTAACTTACATATGTAAGTTTTGTAATAAGTGACAATATTGACTAAAGACAGAAGAACACCACAGCCACATACAGCATCATAGATGAGTTTTAGAAACAATGTGGAGGGGCACCTGGGTTGTGCATTCATTTGAGCATCTGACTCTTGATTTTGGCTCAGGTTATGATCTCAGGGTCCTGAGATTGAGCCCTGTGTCAGGCTCCTCATACGGTGGAGAGCCTGCTTCTTCTTTTCTACCCCTCCCCCTGCTCATGCTTGTGTTCTCAGTCTCTCTATCTATCTATCTATCTATCTATCTATCTATCTATCTATCTATCTTTCTCACTTGTTCTTGCTCTATCTCAAATAATTAAATAAATAATTTTTAAAAAAGAAACACGACATAGAGATTCATGTGTCCTGACTCAGGACACAAGAGGACCCAGCAAAGAAATCAGAAAATACTCCCTAGCATATAATTTCATTTTACTGAAAAGATATTACGATTTCCCATTTGATAAGGACAGCCTGTTATAGAATAAGAGCTGACTGACACAACAGTCCAAGCAGACAGACCTGAAAGAATTCAAACATTTGCTGCATTTTATTTGTGGTGTATGATCTGACATTAAGTAGAACAGACATGATCATACTGTTATTCAAGTCTATTTCTGATGATTTTATGAACACGTGACTACTATGTTGGTTCCCTTCCAGGTCACTTTGAGAGTATGAAAGACATGCACATTTGTTCAGAAGGACTGGTAACTCTGAACCACAGGACCAGCAGAACATCCAGCTCTTGTGTGAAGTGTCCCCTGGACAGGCATGGTGGAAGAGATTTCTGAGGAAGAAGAGGGTACACACGAATGATATGATATTGTTTATTCTCCATTCTTCAGAATTTATGAGAAATGTTAGGAATAGGGAATTATTTCATGGAACAATAGAAAGAGTTATACTAGCAGGTAGCACCAGAAATTTTCAGTAAAAACAGGAAGATAACCCTGTGATAAAACATAGAAGACACTAAGCAATCCTTCACCTCCATAAATAAACCCCCTCAATTGTGGACATTAATTTTCAATGCTGCCACAAATACATGCACAGCATGAAAAAGAAATATTTTGCATAGTAATAAAATGGGTAGTTTGAAATGTTACACTTTTGTATCTCTTAAGTTTTTTATTACTTTAATTCCAGTATAATTCACATACAGCTCTATATTATCTTCAAGTGTACAATATACTAATTCATCAATTCTCTCCATTACTCAGTGCTCAACATAAGTGTCCTCTGAATCCTTCTGACTTATTTCACCCATCCCTCCATGCATCTTCCCTCTGTCAACCACCACTTTGTTCTCCATATTAAAGTTTGTTCTTTCATTTCTCTATTTTTTATTTGTCTAGTTTCCTAAATTCTACATACGAATGAAATCATACAGTATTTGCTTTTCTCTGACTAACTGATTTTACTTAGTATTATACCTTCTATAACCATCCATGTTGTAAGTGACTACATCAGAAAAAAAAAAGCTTTTCCACAGTGAAGGAAGCAATCAACAAACATAAAGATTACTTACTGAATGAGAGAAGATATTTTTGAGTAATATATCCAATAAGGTGTTAATATCCAAAATATAAAAAGAGCTTACACAACTCAACACCATAAAAAAGATAATAATTCAATCTAAAAATGGCCAGAAGACATGAAAACGTTTTTCCCAAGACACACAAAGAGCCAACAGACACATGAAAAGATGTTCAATATCATGCATCATCAGGGAAATGCTTTCAAAAACACAATGAGATATCACTCCATACCTATCAGAATGGCTAAATTCGAAACCACAAGAAATAATGTGTTACAAGGGATGCAGAGTAAGAAAAACCCTTGCACTCTGTTTCTGGGAATGCAAATGGTAGCAGTCATCACAGGAAACACTATAGAGGTTCCTCAAAAAACTGAAAATAGAAATAACTATGATTCAGTAATTACACTACTGGGCACTAACCCAAATAAAATGCATCCTCATATTTATAGTCATCTCTGATGGGAAAAACATATAATATCACCCTACTTATTCAAATTTGTCTTTCCATGTAGACTCTACTAGGAGACACATTTGCTAACAGATTTTGGAGGGGCTATGTTGGGCATCTTGGGCACCTGGTGAATAACAGAATAAAACAACACTAGTTATAAAACATGGTAGCATGTTTATAAACTAAATGCCTGACATTAAGCTTGATTTATGAGGCATCCATGACAAGGACAGCCATGCAGAATAAACATATTGTCAGGCGTGTGACACTCTTACCAGATAAGCACAGAAGCATCTCCAATCATGAAGTACCTCCTCAGAAAGACCTGGGTAAGCTCTATACTGATATATGAAGACCCCACTTTCCCTTTCCATGCCAAAATTTCATACTTATGTTTTAAAATCATAAATAGGAAGGTAAAAATGAAGGGAGGGAAATCAGAGGGAGAGACAAACCAAGAGAAACTATGAACTCCAGGAATCAAACTGAGGATTTTTGAGGAAAGGGGGAGGGGATGGGTGTGCCTGGTGAAGGGTATTAAGGAGAGCACAGAATGCATGGAGCACTGGCTGTTATATGCAAACAGTGGAATATTACATCAAAAACAAATGATGTACTGAATGTTGACAAACAGAAAAAGAAAAAATTAGAAGCCTTAGCAATGGCAATCAGACAACAGAAAGAAATAAAAGGTATTAAACTTGGCAAAGAAGAAGTCAAACTCTCTCTCTTTGCAGATGACATAATACTCGATGTGGAAAACCCAAAAGACTCTACCTCCGAACTACTAGAACTCATACAACAATTCAGTAATATGGCAGAACACAAAACCAATGCACAGAAATCAGTTGTGTTCTTATACATTAACAATGAGAATATAGAAAGGAAAATCAGAGATCAATTCCATTTACTCTAGCACCAAAAGCCATAAGATACTTAGGAATAACCCTAACCAGAGAAGTAAAGGATCTGTACTCAAGGTACTAAAGAACACTCATAAAAGAAATTGAAGAAAACACAAAAAGACGGAAGAGCATTCTATGCTCATGGATCAGAAGAATAAGCATTGTTAAAATGTCTCTACTGCCCAGAACAATCTATACTTTCAATGCCATTCCAATCAAAATTCCATCAATATCCTTAAAACAATTCTAAAATTTATATGGAATTTAAAAAGACCAGGAATTGCTAAGGAATTGCTGAAGAAGAAAAACAAAGCTGGGGGAATCTCGATACCTGACTTCAGGCTTTATTACAAAGCTATGATTACCAAGACAGCATGATACTGGCACAAAAACAGTGAAATAGACCAATGGAACAGAAAGTCCAGATATGGACCCACAAATCTATGGTAAAATAATCTTTGACAAAACAGGAAAAAATATCCAGTGGAAAAAGAACAGTCTCTTCAGTACATGGTGCTGGAAAAATTGGACAGCTATGTATAGAAGAATAAAACTAGACCATTCGCTTACACCATACAAAGGTAAACTCGAAATGGATGAAAGACCTCAACGTGAGGCAGGAATCCATCAAAATCCTGGAAGAGAACATAGGCAGTATCCTCTTTGACATCGACCACAGCAACTTCTTTCAAGACATTTCACCAAAGGCAAAGGAGACAAAAGCAAAAATGAACTTCTGGGACTTCATCAAATTAAAAGCTTCTGTACAGCAAAGGAAACCGTCAACAAAACAAAGAGGCAACCCACAGAATGGGAGAGGATATTTGCAAATGACACTACAAAGGGCTGATATCCTAGATCTATAAAGAACTACTCAAAGTCAACATCCAAAAACATGAACACATCAAAAAATGGGCAAAACAAGTGTTGGGGAGGCTGTGGAGAAAGGGAAACCCTCTTACACTGTTGGTGGGAATGTAAAATGGTGCAGCTGCTTTGGAAAACAGTGTGTAGATTCCTTAAAAAATTAAAAATAGAGCTACCCTATGACCCTACAGTTGCACTACTGGGCATTTTCCCCAAAGACACAGATGTAGTGAAAAGATGGGCCATATGTACCCCAATGTTCATCGCAGTAATGGCCACAATCGCCAAACTGTGGAAAGAGCCAAGGTGCCCATCAACAGATGAATGGATAAAGAAGATGTAGTACATATATACAATGGAAGACTATGCCTCCATCAGACAGGATGAATATACAACTTTTGTAGCAACATGGACTGGACTGGAAGAGATTATGCTGAGTGAAATGGGGCAAGTAGATAAAGTCAAGTATCACATGGTTTCACTTACTTGCGGTGCATGAGGGGTAACCTGGAGGACAGTGGGAGAAGGAAAGTAAATGGGAAGT